>PVIU01022588.1:0-16469 GCA_004026605.1 Ondatra zibethicus
CACTTGGTGACTGAAGTAAGTGTCTCTCTGGCTTCTGCACATTGTCTTTTCCTGGAGCCCCCTTTCAAACGCCTGAAGCGATCTTAGGACCCTGTGGGCTGTGACCTACATGTGTCTTGCAGAAGAAGCAGTCAGTATTGTTACAAATGACCCCTGTTTAGACTGTGGGCTCTGGGGTGCATTTACAGTGAATTTGGGGGATTACGACTGCTGGGCCTGCCTTCAACACATCTGTAAATGAGTTGAAGGGCAGGTAGGGAGGAGCAGCACTGGACTCTGGTATACTCTATGCAACCTCTACCCTGTTGTTAGACTGCTTTGATTTTCGTCCAATCAGATGGAAACTGGGATTCAGGGTTTTGCTGATCCCAAGCTCATCCCAGTAAGGTTTCTTTGCAGACAACTCTCTGGATTGAACTGAGCAGACCATATGATCAAGGGCTCAGAGCAAAGGAAAAAAGAAACATGAATGTTTATTTTCAAGAGAAGAGGAAGAGAAAGAAGACATTTTCCCTCCAAATTCAGCATGTGCAAACTGGAGAGATGATGACTCAATTTAGTTATAAAAGTAATAGTTATCCCTGCAGGCGACCCTTGATCACTTCCCAGCACACATGGGGGGCTTTTCAGCCATCTCTAACTGGGGCTACAGAGGATCTGAGTTCCTAGTCCATGAGCACAGCCATCTCTGTAGACAAAACCTTACCCAAATAAAATATAAAATGAGTAAAATATTTAAAATCAGTTTGTGTGTTCTAGCAATGTTTCTGTTTGGTGTAGCCCATTTCAGCGCCTCCAACTCTGCTGAGCTGCGGAGGTTTGGGCCCAGACCTCAGGGCCACACAGAACACAAGCCCTCAGTCCTCTTCCTTCACACTGACAGGGGCAGAGTGGATAACAAGCCATCGTGCTCTTGTGAGAAGTGAGACATGGAGGCCTAAGGGAAAAAGACAACTGCACCTGGCAGTGTGCTGATTGACCAGGGTTTGAAAAATAACATTTATTGGTTCTGAAAAAGGAGGAGGGTTAGATTTATTAAGAATTCAAACTCTCTACCTGAACTGTGTTCCTTCATTAGACTTTGGGAATATGATTCTTTATTCTCTTCTGATTTCTATCATCTTCTATAGTGATATATTATTTGTGTTTTAATAAATAAAGTTTGCCTGAAGGTCAGAGTGCAAAGCAGCCATACTATTCTGTTATACAGTGGTGGCACACACCTTTAATCCTAGGATTTGGGAGTGAGAGCCAGACATATCTCTGTGAGTTCAAAGCTATCCTGGGAAACTTGAGATTGAATCTGTTTTAAAGGAGAAACAAAGCTCACACAAACGTGATCCCAATGCCTGGGATCACACGCCTTTAGTCCCAGCACTAGGGAGGTTGAGGCAGGAGTTATATCGCTGAGTGGAGAAAGGCATATAAAGGGGAAGCGAGGAACTCAGTGGAATGTGGAGACTTCAGCATTTGTGGAGACTGGATCTCACCCATTTTCATTCTGAGGTAGAGGTAAGATACAGTGGCTGACTGCTTTGATTTTCTGTTATTCAGGTTGAACCTTTGTCTCTGCTACCTTCTGTGCAATTGTCAGAAATTCATTCTCTCTTAGAAACAGCTTCAATGCCTGGGTGTCCCTCTCTCCCCACTCCTTTGTCTGACTCTCCTTGTTTTTCTTCTACAACTCTTTCCAGATTCGTGTGGAGTAGTAGATTTACAGTTTAATCCCAGCCAAGCTCCCCGTTGATTTAGGCATCAAAGACTGAAGACAACATGTTCATGTGTCTGTTGCTAGCCAGGTTAGTGTCAAATCCACCCCTTTGGTCGGAAGGAATCGCTTTCCGTGGTTATTTTTGCAGTGTTTGTTAGTTGCTTTACAGGAGATTGAGATCATTTATTTCTAACACTTTTAGTTAAAGCAAATTAGAAAAGCAGATAAATGAAAATAAATAAATAAATAAATAAATAAATAAATAAATAAATAAATAAATGGAAAGTATTTTACTGTTGCATTGTGATAGTGTGGAGGCCCAAAGAGGCCAAAGGTCACAGAGTTTTGAGACTTAGTTCAAGATTATTGTGCTTCTAACTCAAACAAAGATCCCAACTAGTTGTAAATCAGAGTTCTGCTCTCGCAAGGCTATTGTAAGTATGTGTGGCTAGTTGCCAGACCTGGTGCTCCTGAAATAGGGAAGTAGTTGGTTATCACCTAAAACAAAAGTCTAATGATCCAACTAAGTTCCAGTTCCCTTTATGAAAGTAACTTGGGATTCCACCCAGGGAGTGCTTTGCCTACAGAGTGTTTGGTCTAGGGCATGAATCAAGGGCATGAGCGATGAATGTACCCCATGACTTTCCATTTGTATGTTAATGCAGTCCTTTTGTTCTGCTCCTACCTTTTGAAGTCAGGGGTATATTAAGATGTTGGAAATTAAACACAGACAAATTTTCAGTATTCACTGAAGTTCCCTCCCAATACTATCCTCTTTGTTTCTGCGTTTCATTTTTCATGTCTTTGTATTCTTTACTATATTTCTAAATTCCCACGCCTTCACTTTGGAAGAAAGGTAATTTTCTCGAGGCTGGTCCCTGACATGATAGAGCATTCCTGACTCAGATTGACCTCCTCTTTCCACATGACTTGCTCATGAGTAGGAGAGTGCATAGTTGCTAAATTAGAGCCCCTCTTCCTACAGGGAAAAACTTCTAAGCATTCTTTTAATAGTTTATGAGTCTCTCCATCTCTCTCTGTGTTTCTGTTACCTTGTTTCTCTGTGATTCTCTATCATTCTTTTCCTGTGTCTCTGTGTGTCACTGTCAGTGTTCCCTCTTTTTCTTTGTCTCTCTCACTGTCTCTATATCTTTCTATGTATAACCATGATTCTGTCTGTCTGTCTGTCTATCATCTGTCTATCTATCAATCTCTCCCCTGTGTGCTTGTCTGTTTAGAGAACACCTCTCTGTGTGCCTTGCTCCTTGTCACTCTCTCATCTCTCTGTCTATCTTATGTGTCTCTCTCATTCTCTCAATGTACCTCTCATTTTGTATGTCACTATATGTCTCTCTCTCTCTGTAGCATGAATTCCAATTGGTTTTAATAATAACTCAGAGTCAACTATCAGGGGTGAAAGCTGAAGAATCAGCGAAGCAGAGCAGTCAGCCAGCAGAGTTTTTCACCTCTACTAAAGCTTAGACCAAAGTGGTGATCCTGACCTCAGAATTCTTTGTCCGACTGCAACCTCAGACTGACTGCCGTAAACTGACTGTTCCTTAGACTGCACTGCCATGAGCTCCTGTCTCTTGTCACCTTATACTCTTTTCTCCACCCAACCATATCCCTTCCTGTCTCTACCTCCTTAGTGCTGGGATTAAAGGTGTGTGACTCCCAAATACAAGGATTAAAGATGTGAGCCATTTTCACTTGGCTCTGTTTCTCTTTTAGACTGGATCAATTTCATGTAGCCCAAGGTGGCCTTGAACTAACAAAGATCCATCTGCCTCTGTCTCCCGAGTGTTGTGATTAAAAGAGTGTGCCATCACTGCACGGTCTCTAGGGATAACTAGTGTGTTTACCTCTCTACTCTGATTTTTTTTTTTTGCTAGATCACACACAATCACATCCCCTTTTCCTTCTCTTTTTCTCTTTCACTGTCTGTGTCTCTCTCTGTTCATCTCTTTTTGTGTCTGTCTGTCTATCCCTGTGTCTCTCTATCTGCACCCCTGTATGTGCACATGTCTGTCTGTATTTGTTTCTATGTGATTCTGTCAGTTTGTTCTCCTGTAATGTAGTCATTACTTACTCTGGTATGAGAACACTCTTGCAGTTTAAGACCCGTGACTCATCTTGTGAGGGACCTGAATCCTTTTGGCTCTAGGAGGCAGACTGGAGAATCACCTACTTGAAATATAACCTCCACCTGTCCCATTCCTGGAAAGAGAGACTGTATGAATAGGAGCTGTGCTAACTGCCTCAGGGAGTCTCGGGTCTTCCCGTGAGAGGCAGCCTCCGCTCTACACGAGCACGCTCGTCGGAGCTCAGGACTCCAAAGCAGATCCCTATTCTTAGAAATGAGGGATACTTCAGTGATAGCCTACATTCATTTCTAATGATAGGTCTGGGTGAAGTGGTACCTGCCACCCTGGCTCTGAACCCACATACAGAAGAATCTCTGATGCTACTTTTTAGCCACCTGCAAAAGCTTCCAAATGAGGAATCAAATATGTAAGGATCAAAATCAATTGATTGATTTATCCTGTATTGAGGGATGAGGAGCACTGGAGCCAGAATTTCAGGAGAGCTGGGCTGGGATTTGCTGAATGATTTGAATCACTGAATCTATCTTCATGTCCTCTAGTTTACTGAGTCCCTGCAGACTTCATGAACTGGAGAAAGATGATAGATGTGGTAGCACTTTCTAGATCACATTTTGAAGGGGAACCATCTCACAACCCCTTCTTTGGTAACTATTGAGAATATTCTGCAGCCTTGGGAAACCAGAAAACTCTCCCACTTTAAAAGCCCAGCAGAACAAGCATGGAATTCAAAAATGTGACGAGGACAGAACTCACCAGGGAAGGACTCAAATCATAAAGTATTAAGCTGAATCTTGACAGTCAGCGTAGTTGAATTGAGAAGCACTGAGGGTCCTCTCACAGCACACCCTTAAGTGAATGTGGAAGGGTGTTTTCTAGGAGAACTATATGAGGGGGGAAGACCACCAATGAAAGTTGATGGAGTCATTTCGGGCTCTGTGTGTCTGGATGGAATAAAAGGCAGAAAAGAAGACAAGTCACTATGAGAGGGTCCTGCCTGGCTCTGCTTCCTGCCCCCATACATGAATTCCTCCACGAAGACCTCCAAGTTGAAAACACTGAGACTCCTGACAGGGTAAGGAACACACCTCTTCCCTGATCATGTTTATGGGAGGTATTAGTGTAACATCATCAGAAGAGTAAATAACAGCTCTGTAGAAATGGACACTATCCCTTCTCTTATAGAAGATGAACCACCATAAGTGAAACACACTTGGGGTGATGTTTGTTCTTCATTCCCAACTTGACTACATCAGGAAGTTACTAAAAATCCAAAAGAGGGCATACTTGTGAGAAAATTTTTGCTTAAATTTAAGTAGGTAGATCCACTTCAAATAAGGACTTAGAGGTAGGAAGACAAGCATTGAATACAGATCTTGAGGCTGGAAAACACACTTTTAATTGAGCCACACCTATATATAAAGGACATGGAAGAAGGAAGGTATTGCCTCTGCCTGCTTCCCCTCATCTTGCAGCAAGTCCATTCCTTCAAAACAAAATCAAAAGAGGAAAGCAATGGCTTGCATTTTAGAGAAATATAATGAACCCCGGAATTCACAGGACACTATGTTGTTTCTCAGTGTGTATAATAATGTTATGTTGGGCTATCTGGATTCTCAGTCACACTTAATTTTCTTCCAAGTATAGGAAGAGGAGGAAAGAGTGTGCGAGCCAGAGAACATGGATGACCAGAGGGAACAGTGCCTTCCTGACTGCCACTGTGGATTTGGTTGTTCTGCCTTTGCCTCTTGAATATAGGTTACAGAAGCACACCACTGTTACCAGGGTAAGAATCAGTCCTTAGGGGAGGGAGTCTTATTTAAGGGTGTGGACTTGGAGGGCATCTTGTTTTGGTGTTGGAGACAAGATTTCATTTGGTATGCTCAGACACACCTATCAATCACCCATCAGTCCTGCTGCTTCAGTTTCCCAATGCAGGCCTAAGCAAAGCAGGGCAACTTAGAATATCACATGTAGTACATACACAGAGAAAACATAGTTATTTTGATATATTTCTAGACGGGATCTTACAATGGCCTTCCTGTATTTTAGCAATCCTCCTGAGCCAGTCTCAAGGGTATCATGAGGTTCGGTCATTACCCAACACACACAATGAAAAGCAACTTTCAGCTTTATTTGGCTTCTCTCTCTTTTTGAAAGGCAGTGTCTTTACACAACCTTGGCTGTGTTGGAACTCAAACTAAAGAGCAAGTTGGACTCAAAAACGCAGAGATGTACCTACTTCAGCCTCCAGTGGGCTGGTATTAAAAGCTTGACTTCTTTTTTATTAATCTTTTTATTGATTCTTTGTGGGTTTCACATCATACATCCTGATCCCTTCCCTCTCCTGTCCCTTCATATCTGCCCTCCACCCTTACAATCTGCCCCACAAAGTGAAAGAAAATTCAAAACACAAACAAAAGCAAAACAAAACATAGACAACCAAATAAATAACAAGTAAGATGTCTCGGAGTAGATGCTGGCGTGTGCAGCAATGAGTCACACAGTATATCCCTTAGTCATTACATCTTTAGTTGTGTTTGTTGCAATGTGTTATTGCTCTGGTTCAAGGTGTCTGGCTTCTGCTGCACTGGCCTCACTGGGATTTTCCCATAGCCTTCGTTGTCACCTTGTGTCAGAGGTCCTGCCACTTTGGATCTGCAGCTCCAGCCCCTTCACATGCGCTCCAGCAGTTCATTGGTGAGGTGAATGCTGGGCTGCGCCAACTCATAGGCCTGGTTCTGGGCCTGGGTGGAGCTGGGCTCGTCAGCCTGCCAGCTTTCCCTCATGGACAGCGCCAGGGCGAGCTCTCTGGCACTGCCGTTGCTGGCTGACCCACTCAGCAGGCGGCAAGTAGCACAGTTGCCACTCCTGCCCTCATGCCCTCAGCCTGTCTCAACACACACACACACACACACACACACACACACACACCTGCCAAAAAGTTCAGATCTACTGTGTTGTCCTGGTGAGGTATAGGGCCCGTTCTCCTGAGTACTGCACCTGGTAAGGGTCAGAACGTAAAAACCAATAATTACAGAAAAGATGATTACAGTTGACATGAGTGACTCTGTTGTATTTTGTTAAGAATGCATTCATAAAGATACTTGAGTTTTCATTCTATGTCTTTATTAGTTAATCCAATAAGAGAGTACAAATGGTTTTCATATTTAAGTTTCAGATAGTAAGAGAATGTTCCCCATGGGTCATCACCACTGATTCTATATTAATAATTCATTTGTTGTTGTATGGGAGACAGTTATATCATGTTAAGCAAAATTATAACCTGGTTAAATATATATTGCATTTACAATTGTATATTGGAAAATTAAATTATGTTTAGGTATAATTATGTCCTGGCTGTTTTTTTAATTTGGAAATTAATCATGGCATTAGGATACGTGATTGTGTGTCAAGTTGACAAGGGGTGGACTTGAAAAGGACTTCAGTGACCACTCACTAGATGGTGCACAAGTGTATTCAAGGTAGCAGAAGATTGAAAGAAAGCTGACTTTCATTGCCCCATGTGTGTGCTTGAGTATAACTGACATCTGAGTCATTAAAACCAGACTGTCTAAACCCTATCATTTATTTTATTTTCATTTTCAAAGCTGTTGCTTCCCTTTCTTTGAAAATCCTATTATTATGATGTTACTGTTTAAACACAAAGGTAAAGCCACAAAAATTGTTGATTATTTGGATGAATACATTCTCACCAAATTTTACTTGAATAGGAAACAGAAAAAGAGCATAAGCTAGATTTTGATGCTGCTGTGGTGAGGAGCCAACAAGCATATTTTTTTCCTCATAATGCGTTAGTGCACAGAACAGAAATGTCAAAAATTTAGAAGAGCTCTCATGAACCTATCAGTAGTAAAATGGAGGCTCTAGCCTTGTTCAGGCCTCAGATGGCATGACACTGTGTGACGTGGGTTTCCAGGGGAGACTTATGAAAGTCTCTCCTGCTTTCATTCTGTCCATGCTTCTTTGAACTTTTCTTTCCCATTTATACAGACTCCTGCGATGCCATTATCCACCCAGATACTGTGATGCAGTGTTGGCTTCCATAGTCCTACAGCAGCAGGGATATGTTGATGTCCATGGTGTGTGTTACAAACAAAGGCTATGAGGATGTGCATGTGTGAGCTTATGTTGATATCTGAGGACTGTGCTACCTCCAAGGGCCATATTGATGTGAGTGGCCAGTGTGTACGCCTGTGGCCATGCTGATTTACTTGGCCTGTGCTGACATTGAGGGGTGTGATGGTGTCCATGGTCCATGCATCTTCAGAGGACCAGGTTGATGTCTGTGGTTTGTATTGTCACAAGAGACAATACTTAAGTCAGTGGCACATGCTGATGCCAAGAATCATATAGATGTCCATGGTCTGTGCTATCACCAGAAACCATATGGAAGTCCATGATCCATGCTCCTGTTTATTGTAATGGCAAGGAAGCATTTTTGTCATGGTATTGATGACTGCAGACTCAGAGTTGAGAAAGAGGGACATAGAGGCTTCTGTGAAAACCACTACTTCGTCCCTCCCCCAAAAGGCAACAGCCTAGACAGAAAGTCACTGAAGAGAAATCTTAAAAATTGGGATAAGGAGGTAGAAGTGAAATTCTCCAGAATTTAATGGGAAGGATTCAGTTTTCTTTAAGGAGTTGGACACTGGGAGTTTGACCAAGCTCCAGAGCAACATAAATTGGACTTGTTCATTTTTCCTTCTATTTTTCTCTAGGAGGAGAAGGCCCAAAGGCAGGGAGTCATAATTTGGGTGACTGGGAAGCAAGGGTGCTCAGGTTACATAATGTGAAATTTCCAAATTACAAAAAAAAAGTCATGAAAAAAAAGAGGGAGAATTTTGTTGGACTCCACAGAAGATTTTGGCAGTGTGGGTGGGTAGTAGAATATAGCTGCACCTGGTGTTCTGTGGCAACTCTACAGATGGACTGGGGTATTTAGATGTGGAGGGGAAGAGTTAGGGATGAAATTCTTCAGTTACCTAACCTATTTCCCTTCTGCTCTGCTGGTGTGTTCTTAGTAGATGCCTGGTGGTACTGGAGGCTGGGATGATGGGATGAGGTAGGGGAAGGAAGATTGCAGGAGAAGATCTTTATGAGCCAGTGGAAATAAGTCTGATAGGAAAGAACACAGCAGATTTTCTTCTACAGAGCAGGGGATGAGACTAAGAAAGGTGGAAGAGGAGGAGCAAAACCAGAGATGTGCATCTGACTTCAGCCTACTTGTTGCCCTGGGAAGGGTGGTCATTGGGTGAGCAGAGGGTGCCTGCCTGGGTTGGGAGCTGGAACAAGGCAAGGAGTCTGGGGTATGGATATTAAAAGGGGAAGTCTGTGGTATCTACACACAGTGATGCAGGGAAGGTTCCAGGTGTTCTGCTGCAGAGCTAGAAATGATACTGAAAGATTGGGTCTCAGAGAACATAGGGAAAAGAGAAGATAGGCAAACATCTTACCTGGTTTTCTGGCAGGCATGGCTTAGACTTGTGGTTTGTAACATGTGAGTTCTTAGCTCTATGGAGGTCTAAGGATACTTTCAAAATTGGAATATCAGATTTCATAGATGTCAGATATCTTCATTATGATTCATAACAGTAGCAAAATTACAGCTCTATGTAGCAAGAAAATAATTTTATGGTCTGGAATCATCACAACATGAGGAACTCTATTAAAGGGTCCCAGAATTAGGAAGGTTGAGATTCCATGCCCTAGAGAATGTGAATTCTTCATGCATCAATCCTCTGAAAAATTTTCACTACAAATGAGACATTTGTCCACTTGGACCAAAACCAATTCTTTGTCAGATGGACTATGACAACCCCACTTTCCTCGTTCTCCTCAATTTTCATAAAAGTGTGATGGTTCATGTTCTACTCTGCCAATAGTAACTGCTAAGAAGTAAGAAAGGCCTCTGACACTGCAGTGAGGAGTCTGCACACACATAAACAGCTTAGTGGGATTGGATGAACTAAAGTTACCTAAGTAAACAGACTCTTGCATGGTAAGAAATGTCCAAAACTTTAGAATTGACAAAGACATCTCACTGTCTGTACAGTCACCCAAAGTTCTTCTGCAATGTTATGGGCACCCATCACAGGTTTAGTGGCTCACAGGACACTGAAGACTTTTCCATGAAGCAGGAAATTTCAAAGACAGTTCCACCTATATTGTCAGTTTGTCAGTCACTTTCTTCTATGTCCTGCAGAATGTCTAGCAGACTCTTTCATGAAGTAGGAACCCCGAAGGACCATCTCACCTTTAGGCAAGTTCAGCAGTCATTTTTCTGTGGGTCCTGCATGTCTAGTTCATGAAGCATTCCAGTGAAAAACAGTTTCTTGACCAAATGGTGAATATATTTCATAAGGAGCCTCTTTAATGCCCATCTTCCTCTTGAAGTAGATTGGTGCTGCCATGAGCACATGTGTCTCACTGTTATGAAAAGTCTTAAGCTCTTAAAACATTTTAAATGTCATATTTTGAAGGTCTATGAAAGATTTGAAGAATCCCTATCTAACTAAAATGTATCTCTACTTATCTAGAAAACCTAAATAACATGACTACAAGCTTGACTATTATAGATAACTATATTAACCCATATTTCTTAATTATAAATTACATTTTAAATGATCTTCACAAACATAATACCTTAATCAATGGAAGAAATATACATATAGCAAAACTGAACTTAAATTTGTATCAATAAATCAAGATTCATACCAATGTAAATCTCTATAGCACATCCCCCTCTAAATGTAAAAAACATTTATAAACAATATTTGGGAATTTGGGAATAGTTATCTCCAAATGCTTCCTGCTTTTTGTTGGGAAAAGTAATTTTTGGGGGTGTTTACAGAGACTTTTTGGGTGGCCTTAGTCCATCAAACCACATTAGATTGGACAAAATCCATAGGTTATCATCTTCTTAGAAACAAAAGAAGAACCTCTTTTCCAAAGCAACAAATCCTTAGTCTCAAATTCTGAAGTCAAGATACCTTTAAAATATATATGTTGGTTTAGCTTAGCAGTCCCCACAATCAAATGTCTCTCTGCAGTCAAAAACATTAAAGAAAAGACAATAATATACATAATCCAGACTCTCTGTGTATATTTCATCTTTATGTGGCTTATTTTTCTTACTCTATTATTTTCTACAACTTTAATATTTATTTTATTATCTTTACTCCTTTAATCTATGACTACCTGTACTCTTTTATAGTACATTTACTATCTCTTTACTCTTTTTCATCTCTCTCCCTAGCCTACGTACATTTTTTTTTAAAACACAATGTTTCTCATTTAGAGGTCTTTTATGTTTGAACCT
This sequence comes from Ondatra zibethicus, assembly GCA_004026605.1. Taxonomy (NCBI): domain Eukaryota; kingdom Metazoa; phylum Chordata; class Mammalia; order Rodentia; family Cricetidae; genus Ondatra; species Ondatra zibethicus. The sequence continues at coordinate 11,156 of PVIU01022588.1, forward strand.
GTCCTATCGGGTATCTGAAATCCCTTTCTGTCCAGGAGCACTTCTTAAAATGCTAAACTGCATTACTATGGCTAAGACTGCTTTGCCTTTTGGATCCACCCAATTCAATATGGTAGAGGTCTGTTCACCACCTTTACCAGCTATGCACACTGCCCCAGTTTCTGGTATAGAGTGGGACTATATCACACGATTAAGCAGTTAGTAACACACTGTTCACAAACTCCATTTAAATGCTCAGCTTCCTGAAAGAGCCAGAGTTCACACTGGCAGCACATTCCAGGAAACCACCATTTTGAAATTGCTTGGGTTTTCTTTTTCTTTTCTTTTTTCTTTTTTGGCTACTGCTGAATCGGGAAGACCTCTCTTAAAGAAATCACGCCACGACCTGGGACAGAGAGGGCCTGAGGAAACAAGCTCCACTGGGAGCAGAAGCCAGGAACAAATCCAGCCCTGGAAGCCAACCCAGTCTTGGGACACTGGTGGATAAGGATTGAGCCAGCAACCAGATCCAGAGTCAGTGATCTCAACCAGAACAGGTTCAACTCCAAGCCAGGGACTTCTGTAGGAAAAGATCCAGACCAGGATTTACAGAAATAGGACAAAGCTGGCAAACTAGGCCAAAGCAGGCCTGAGACAGCAAACTGCAAGTGAGCAGAGCAAGGCACAGGAGTGCTGACCTATCTCCAGGAACACCGAGTAACCAATGGGGTAGCTAGAACTGTGACACATAGACTGGATTAAAAAAAAACCTCTCTCCACATAATAATCAAAACACTAAATATACAGAGTGAAGAAAGAATATTAAGAGCTGCAAAGGAAAAAGGCCAAGTAACATATAAAGGTAGACCTATCAGAATTACACCTGAGAACAAGCTCCACCAGGAGCAAAAGCAAGGAGCAAACCCAGTCCCAGGACACGAGCAAGTCTGAGACCTCTGAGGAAGTAAGCAGGTCCCCTGCGGGTTCAGGTGCACCCAAGCCTAGAACCTCCCAGGCAGTAGACTGGAACCAGAAATCTTTCAAAGTCCAACTACAACCCTGAGACGTCTGCAGGAGGGAACCCAGACTAGGATTTACAGATTCAGGTCAAAGCCGGTAACCTAAGCCAAAGTTGCCCTGAGGCAAGGAACTCCACCTTGGGCAACAAATTCCACAGGAGTGGAATTGAAGGAGACTCCTAGGACAGAGAGAGCTGGAGGAAACACACTCCACCAGGAGCAGAATCCAGGAGCAAATCCAGCCCTGGGAGCCAACCCAGTCCTGGGACACTGGCAGACCAGGATTGAGCCAATGACCTGACTCAGAGTTCGCGACCTCCACCAGAACCGGAGTGGGACTGAACCAGTTACCTATGACAAAGAGAGAACAAGCTCCACCAGGAGCAGAAGCCAGGCACAAACCTGGTCCCGGGACACGAGCGGATCAGGATTGAACCAGTGACCAGATCTAGAGTCAGCGATCGCCACCAGAACAGATCTAACCCCAAGCCAGGGACTTCTGCAAGAGGAGATCCAAACCAAGATTGACAGAAACAGATCAAAGCCAGCAGCCTAGACCAAAGTATGCCTGAGACAGCAAACTCCAAGGGAACAGACCAAAACAAAGGAGCACTGAGCTACTTCCAGAAACAGGAATAACCAAAGGGGTAACTAGAACTGTGACACTGACTGTACCACGAGGAAAACCATCTTAGCTTTTGATCTACTGGCACCTAGAAGATCATTCAACAGAATCTCAGAGAGCACCAAAAACACCTATTAGAGGAAAAGATGAGTAGAAAAGGTAAGATCACAAGCTACACCACAAAGAACAACACAATACCAGTGAAACCCAAAGACCCTACAAAACTAAGACCTGAGCAACAAAATATGGATGACCCAAAAGAAAATGATCTAAAAAATAACCACAAGAGAATATCTGAAATTCTTAAAGATGAAATGAGAAATTACCTTAAAGAAATGGAAGAAAAAACAAAGAAAAAATTGGAAGATATCACCAAATCACTTAAAGAAAACCAAGAAAAAGAACTCAAACATATAAAAGAAACTATTCAGGACTTGAAAACCGAAATAGAAAAAAAAATAAAGAAAACACAAGCCGAAGGAATTATAGAAACAGAAATCATGAGAAAAAGAGCAGGAACCACAAATGCAAGTACAAACAACAGAATACAAGAAATGGAAGAGAGAATATCAAATGCGGAAGATAAAATAGAGGAAATAGACTCATCAGCTAAAGAAAACATTAAATCTAACAAAAGCTTAACCAAAAATATCCATGAAATATGGGACAATACAAAAAGGCCAAATCTTAGAATAATAGATATAGAAGAATGAGAAGAAAGTCAACTCAAAGGCATGGAAAATTTATTTAACAAAGTCATAGAAGAAAACTTTCCCTACCTAAAGAAAGATATGCCTATGAAGATACAAGAAGCTTACAGAACACCAAATGGACTGGATCCAAAAAAAAGTCTTCTCACCACATAATAATCAAAACACTAAACATACAGAGTAAAGAAGAATATTAAGAGCTACAAAGAAAAAAGGACAAGTAACATATAAAGGTAGGCCTATCATAATTACACCTGACTTCTCAGTGGAGACAATCAAAGCCAGAAAGTCATGGTCAAGCATTATGCAGACATTAAGAGACCACGGAGGCCAGCCCAGGCTACTATACCCAGCAAAACTGTCAATCACCATAGAAGGACAAAACAAGATAGTCCATGACAAATCTAGATTTCACCAATACTTAACCACAAACCCAGCCCTACACAAAATACTAGAAGGAAAACTCCAACCCAAGGAAGATGGCTACACCAACTAAAACACAGACAATTGATGATCTCATAACAGCAAATCCCAAAGAAGAAAAAAAAACGCACAAATTAACACCACCAACAATGAAAACTAAATTAACAGTAGATAGCAATCACTGGTCATTAATATCCCTTAATGTAAATGGACTCAACTCACCTATAAAAAGGCACAGGCTAACAGATTGAATACGAAAACACAATCCATCCTTCTTCTGCATACAGGAAACACATCTCAACCTCAAAGACAGACATCGTCTCAGGGTAAAGGGTTGGGAAAAAACATACCAATCAAATGGACCTAAGAAACAAGTGGGTGTAGCTATCCTAATATCTAACAAAATAGACTTCAAGCTAAAATCAGTCAAAAGAGACAAAGAAGGTCATTTCCTATTAGTCACAGGAAAAAATCCATCAAGAGGAAATTTCAATACTGAACATCTATGCCCAAATACAAGGGCACCTTCATATGTCAAAGAAACACTTCTAAAGCTTAAATCACATATTAAGCCCCACACACTGATAGTGGGAGACTTCAACACTCCCCTCTCACCACTGGACAGGTCAATCAGACAAAAAATGAACAGAGAAATAATAGAACTAACAGATGTTATGAATCAAATGGACTTAACAGATATCTATAGAGTATTCCATCAAAACAGAAAAGAATATACCTTCTTCTCAGCACCTCATGGAACCTTCTCAAGAATTGACCACATACTCAATAACAAAACAAACCTCAACAAACACAAAAATAATTGGAACCCAATGTACCTTATCAGATCACCATGGTATAAAACTAGAAGTCAACAGCAATACTAATTCCAGAAAACCCACAAACACATGAAAAATTTTTAAAAAATGCTCACCTGAACCATCAATGGATCAAGGAAGAAATAAAGGGAGAAACTAAAGACTTTCTAAAATTCAATTAAAATGACCACACAACATACCCAAATTTATGAGATACAATGAAAGCAGTGTTAAGAGGAAAGTTCATAGCACTAAGTGCCTACATAAAGAAGCTGGAAAAATCCAACATTAGTGAATTAACAGAACATTTGAATACTTTAGAACAAAAAGAAGCAAACTCACCTAAGAGAACTACACGGCAGGAAATAATCAAAGTGAGAGCTGAAATCAACAAAATAGAAACAAAGAAAACAATACAAAGAATCAATGAGACAAAGAGTTGGTTCTTCAAGAAAATCAACAAAATAGACAAACCTTTATGCAAACTAACCAAAGGGCAGAGAGAGAATATCCAAATTAACAAAATCAGAAATGAAAAGGGGGACATAACAATAGACACAGAGGAAATACAGAAGATCATCAGGTCATATTTCAAAAACCTGTATTCCACAATTTGGGAAAATTTAAAGGAAATGGACAACTTTCTGGATAAATATCACTTACCAAAATTAAAGCAAGACCAGATAAACAAATTAAACAAACCTATAACTGCTGAAGAAATAGAAAGTCACCAAAAGTTTCCCCTCCCCCCCAAAAAAAGCCCAGGACCAGGTGGTTTCAGCTCAGAATTCTACAAGACTTTCAAAGAAGAACTAATACCAATATTCCTCAAATTATTCCACACAATAGAAACAGAAGGAACATTGCCAAACTCTTTTTATGAGGCTACAATTACCCTGATACCCAAACCACAGAAAGCCATTACTAAGAAAGAGAGTTACATACCAATGTCACTCATGAACACTGATGCAACAATACTAAATAAAATACTAGTAAATAGAATCCAAGAACACATCAGAACCATCATCCACCATGATCAAGTCGGCTTCATCCCACAGATGCAGGGATGGTTCAACATGCGAAAATCTGTCAATGTAATCCACCATATAAACAAGCTGAAAAATAAAAACCACATGATCATCTCATTAGATGCGGAAAAAGCTTTTGACAAAATACAACATCCCTTCATGATAAAAGTCTTGGAGAGAGCAGGGATACAAGGACATATATAAACATAGTTAAGGCAATATACAGCAAGCCAACAGCCAACATCAAACAAAATGGAGAGAAACTCCCAGCGATTCCACTGAAATCAGGAACAAGACAAGGTTGTCCACTCTCTCCATACCTATTCAATATAGCTCTTGAGGTCCTAGCTAGAGCAATAAGACACCAAAAGGAGATCAAGGGGATACAAATTGGAAAAGAAGAAGTCAAACTCTCACTGTTTGCTGATGATATGATAGTTTACATAAGTGATCCCAAAAATTCTACCAAGGAACTTCTACAACTCATAAACACTTTCAGCAATGTAGCAGGACACAAGATTAACTCAAAAAAATCAGTAGCCCTCCTGTACACAGATGATAAAAGGACTGAGGAAGAAATCAGAGAATCAACACCCTTCACAATAGCCACAGAGAGCATAAAATATCTTGGAGTAACTCTAAACAAATAAGTGGAAGACTTGTATGACAAGAACTTTAAATCTCTGAAGAAAGAAATTGAAGAAGACACCAGAAA
>PVIU01022588.1:16569-29163 GCA_004026605.1 Ondatra zibethicus
TCAACACCCTTCACAATAGCCACAGATAGCATAAAATATCTTGGAGTAACTCTAAACAAATAAGTGGAAGACTTGTATGACAAGAACTTTAAATCTCTGAAGAAAGAAATTGAAGAAGACACCAGAAAATGGAAAGACCTCCCATGCTCTTGGGTAGGCAGAATTAACATAGTAAAAATGGCAATCTCACCAAAAGCAATCTACAGATTCAATGAAATGCCCATCAAAATCCCAGCAAAATTCTTCAAAGACCTCAAAAGAATGGTTCTCAACTTCATATGGAAAAGCAAAAAACCCAGGATAGCCAAAACAATCCTGTACAATAAAAGAACTTCTAGAGGCATCACAATCCCTGACTTCAAACTATACTACAGAGCTACAGTACTGAAAACAGCCTGGTATTGGCATAAGAACAGACAGGAGGACCAATGGAACCAAATAGAAGATCCGGATATCAATCCACATCTTCAAACACCTGACCTTTGATAAAGAAGCAAAAAATATCAAATGGAAAAAAGAAAGCATATTTAACAAGTGGTGCTGGCATAACTGGATATCAACATGTAGAAAAAATGAAAATAGACCCATATCTATCACCATGCACAAAACTTTAGTCCAAATGGATTAAAGACCTCAACATAAAGCCAGCCACACTGAACCTTATAGAAGAGAAAGTGGGAAGTACACTTGAATGCATTGGCACAGGGAACCACTTCCTAAATAGAACCGTAGCAGCACAGACACTGAGAGAAACAACTAATAAATGGGACCTCCTGAAACTGAAAAGCTTCTGTAAAGCAAAGAACATGGTCAACAAGACAAAACAACAGCCTACAGAATGGGAAAGATCTTCACTAACCCAACATCAGACAGAGGTCTGATCTCCAAAATATACAAAGGACTCAAGAAATTGGTAATCAAAAGAACACATAATCCAATTTTAAAAAATGGAGTACAGACCTAAACAGAGAACTCTCAAAAGAGGAATCTAAAACGGCTGAAAGACACTTAAGGAAATGTTCAACATCCTTAGTCATCAGAGAAATGCAAATCAAAACAACTCTGAGATTCCCTCTTACACCTATAAGAATGGCCAAGATCAAAAACACTGATGACAACTTATGCTGAAGAGGTTGTGGGGAAAAGGGAACAGTTCTGCATTGCTGGTGGGAATGCAAGCTGGTACAACCCCTTTGGATGTCAGTGTGGCAATTTCTCAGAAAATTAGGAAACAACCTTCCTAAAGACCCAATAATACCACTTTTGGGTATATATCCAAAGGATGCTCAATCGTGCCACAAGGACTTGTGCTCAACTATGTTCATAGCAGCTTGTTTGTCATAGCCAGAACCTGGAAACAACCTAAATGCCCCTTGACCAAAGAATGGATAAGGAAAATTTGGTACATTTACACAATGGAGTACTACACAGCAAAAAAAATATCGACATCTTGAATTTTGCAGGAAAATGGATGGAGCTAGATAACATTTTTTAGAGTGAGGTAACCCAGACACAGAAAGACAATTATCACATGTACTCACTCATATGTGGTTTTTAAACATAAACCAAAGAAAGCCAGTGTACAATCCACAATCCCAGAGAACTTAGACAACAATGAGGACTCTAAGAGAGACTTACATAGATCTAATCTACATGGAAAGTAGAAAGTAAAAAAAAAGACAAGATCTCCTTAGTAAATTGGGGGCATGGGTACCTTGGGGAGGGTTGAAGGAGGGAAGGAAGGGGCAGGGAGGGGAGCAAAGAAAAATGTAGAGCTCAATAAAAATTTAAAAAATCAAAAAAAAATCATGCCTCTGCTTGCTTCTACCAAAAAGAGCCCCCCCACCCCCGGACAAAATGTTACTACCAAAAAGCCATGCTTAACTCTGTTCTTTTGTGTCTAGGATTCCTTTCCAAGCTTTCTCAGGTTTTCTGTAGTTGTAGTCAGCTCTATATTTGCACGTCAATCTCTTGGCGGAGCCTGCTCATTTTATTCCTGGCTGCTTAGACCTGAAATAATCACTCAGAAACTATATAGCTTAATTATATTTCTAGCTTGATCTTATAACCTAAACTAACTCATCTCCATTAATCTGTATAGCTCGACATGGCTGTGGCTTACCAGGTAATGTTCTGTCTAGCATCTGTCTCTGGCAGGGATACATGGCTTATCACCTATTCTGCCTACTCTCTCTATATATATGGTTTTCAACCTGGCTTTACTCTGTTAAGCCATTGGCCAAAAGCAGCTTCTTTTTAACCAATTATAATAAAACATATTCACAGCATACATCACCTCCCACATCAGATCTCTGAAATTATTTATCCAGATTCCAAAGTATTTTCAGTGTAGGTAGTCTAGGCTACCAGGGGCTGTTCTATCACTTCCTTTTTTCTTAGATTGAATCTTAGGTCAGTAGATACCTAACTTTGACAGTTATGTACAACTTTTGATCATATGAGACATTTTATACACTCATATCAAAAATGTTTTACCTGGGTTCTCCACAGTAACAGAACATACCCAATGACTCTCTCTGTGTATGAACAAAGGAGATTCATTAGAATGACTTAGGGCTGCTGTCCTGCTAATTCCACAATGGCTACCTGTGAAGGAAAAGTACAAGAATCCATTTTTTACTTAGTCTGGGAGGTTAGACATGTTGGCTCATCTTAAGTATATGCTGGAGTTCTGAAGAAGAATTTTCTAATGGCAGTGAAGTAATAGACTTGCTTCAAAGTGAGGGCAAGCAGGCAAAGAGCAATATCTTCATTCTTCCATGCCCTTTTATAGGCTTCCAGAAGGCAGAAGGTGTTGCCCAATTAAAGATATGGCTACCAGCCTCAAGATATGGATCTTCAGGCCTGGAGATGCAGATTAAATATTTTTGTCTTTCTAACATCTGTGTTTGAAGTGATCTACCCACTTATACTTAATGAAAGCATTTCTCACAGTTGTGCCCTCCATTTTCGGGTTTTAGTTAATTCCAGGTGTAGTAAGGTGGGAAGCAAGAATAGCCATCACAGGTGCATTTTGCTCACTGGGGTCAGTCTTCCATAAGTAAAGGAATGGTGTCCATTCCTACACAGCTGTTATTACTCTTGCCATCTGGTAATTAGAAGTCCCCCATAAACATGATCTGTGAGAGGTGCTTTTCTTACCCTGTCAGGCACATCAGTGCTCACAATATGGAGGTCAGGGATCATGAGGTCAGATCACGTATGGCAGCTGGGAGCAGAGGCAGCCAGGATCCTCTGAAAGTGGCTGTCTTCTCCTGGCTTTTATTCCATCCAGACTCATGGCGCCCGGGATGTCTCCAGCAATATTATTGGTTGCCTATTCCCTTCCAAATAATCCTCATTGAAAGCAGTCTTCCTGATCCACTTTAGGGTGTGCTATGAGACAATCTTATATACTCCCAATTCATGCTGACTGCCAAGGTTCAGCTTCTCAATACCTCATAAGTTTCATCCTCACTGGTGAGTTCTCTCCTCCTTAAACTTTGAACCTCCATGCTTACTCTGCAGGGCTTTAAAAGCGAGAGAATATTCTGGCTTCCAAAGGGTGCAGAATATATTCAGGAGTTACCGAAGAAGGGATTTTTGAGGTGGTTTCTCTTATAATGGAATCTGTAAATTGCTTCTCAGATCTACCATCTTTATCCAGAGCAGCATGTCTGCAGGGGCTCATTAAGCCTAGAAGACATGACAAATAACTTCAGTTATTCAATCAACTAGACAGTTCCCAGGCTAGCTCTCCTGAAATTCTCTCTCCATGGTCGCTCCTCCCTCACAACAGGATAAAGCAATTGACTGATTTTGATCTTGGAGTAGTTGGTTCCTCAGTTAGAAATCTATTACAGGTGGCTAACTAGCAGCATCAGTGGCTCTTCTCAATGTAGGTTTAGAGTCAGGTGGTGGGTACCCCTTCCCTCAAATGTATTATTTGAAATAAAAGTTGACCATCAATGAAGGACCTTTTATTTGCAAAACAAATGCTTTACACTGTAGCTCAGAGCTCCCATGAGCATGCTGCTGGAGAGGAGAGCAACTTCCCATGGGGAACCTGAAACCCCCATGGAGCTGAAGTACAGGTTCTGTTCATAGAGCCTTTCCTTCCTGGAATGGGACAGGTGGAGCTTTTGCTTCAGGTAGATGATTCTCAGGTGGATATTGCACAGTGAAAATGATTCAGGACCCGATCAGGTGGATGCACAAGTCTTAATCGGCAGTAGTGTCCTCGTACACAATAAAGGTATTGCTCATTACAGGAAAACAAATGCTGCCTGGAGATCAGGGAGAGGATGGCAGAGGCCCACTGAATATTTGGATTTATTTATTAATTAGAACATTTCTTAGGAGTCAAGAGTCAGTAATGGTGGTGCTCATGTATAACCTGGGAGGATGAGGTAAATGGGATGTAGGATCAAGACAAGTCGGGTCATGCAGGAAGGTCTTACAACAAACACTAACCAAAAGGGTATATATACATACATACATATAAGGAGACACAGAGACAATGAGAATGATCTCTCTCTGCTTTGGGCAGGGGCCAAGAACAAAATCATGCAAACTTCTAGGGTGCAGAGAAATGATTTGATATTTCCCTGATGTTTTCTTCCAACTCTTCCTGCTGTGGTTCAACTCACTATTCAGCCCAGGCCAGAGGACTCCTCTGGATCTAAAGTTCCACTCCCTCAGGATCTAAAGTGCTAGGGTCCATAGGGCGTACCACATATATTCCATTCATTTAAAAATATTTTTATCTCTTCTTTCTGTCATAGCCATTCATCTTATTATTGTCTCTCTTCTGATTTAAGAAGTCAAGTTTTTAATCCCAGGTCTAAGAAGGCAGAGGTAGGCAGATCTCTTTTGAGCCAGCCTGGCCTATAGAGTGAGTTCTAAGACAGCCGAGGCTGTGTAAGAACATTTCATTTCAAAATCAAAAAGAGAAAGAAACCCAATCAAGCTGGAAGTTGTTTTTCATTGTGTGTGTGGTGGTTCATCCATTCATCTCAAGATACCCTTGAGACTTGTTCAGGAGGATTGCTTATATAAAAGAAGGTCAATGTGAACAATAATTCAATATTCCACCTAGGAATACATCAAAATAATTATGTGTTCTCTATATGTAATAAACGTGCTATCTTATCTGCCCTTCTTGAATCATGCCTATATTGGGAAACTGAGGCAGCAGAAATTCAATGAAACAACAACAAGAAAACCTTGGGTAAGATAGTTTTAGCACAGAACTCTATCTGCTATTCAAGCAAGAGTTAATGCCCTTCTGTGTCAATTTATTCCAGAAATAGAAACAAAGGATCACTTCCTAATTTATTTTATGAGTACTAAATTACACTGATATCTAAATCACAGAGCAATTTCATTATAAACACTGATGCAGAAACTCTCATTAAATAATTGCTAACTGAATCTCAGAATATTCAAAGATAATTTACCACATTGAACTAGTCGTTAGTCCCAGATATATAGGGATGGTCCAATATACAAAAATGAAAAAATAAACTTGACCATATATCCCTAAATTATCAAATTATCCCTAATTATCACAGAAAGACATAAGCTACATAATCATATTATTAAATGCAGGAAGAACATTTTTCAAAATTCAGTACTGATGATGATAAAATCCAGGGAGTGATTGGAACACAAGGGGCATACATAAATAAATAATGGCAGTTTAAAACAATCCACAGTCAATATCAACTGAAATAGAGAGAAACTCTATTTTAGGGGAATTAAACTATTCCCCTAAAACCCTGATGAAGACAAGGGTTTTCACTCTCTCTGTATACAAATTGGAAAGGAAAAAGAATCTTTATTAGCATCAGACAGAATAATAGAGGTAATTTAGGTGAACAATTCATCTTGGAAATTCTGATAGCTGATCAAAAATTCCATCAAATTAGCTTGAGAAAAATCTAGGGGGGTGAAAACTCTGTTTTAGATATATTGTGTGAGAGAAGAATCCATTTTCAGTAAGAAAATAACAGTATGAAGCCAGCAGTCCTCCAATATACAAATGAGAGACAGACTGGTAAAGAAAAAAATTTCCACAATAGCCTCTAATAATATAAACAATCTTGGGAGTAAATAACAAAATGAGTGAAAGGTTTATATGATAAAAATTTCATTTGTCTGAGGAAGAAATTTAAGATGACATCAGAAGATGGATAGATCTCCCATGCTCATGAACAAGTAGGATTAACATCTAAAAATGAGCATTCTATAAAAAGAAATCTACAGATTCATATCATTCTGGTTTGAAATTTCAACACAATTCTTTACATATCTTTTAAAGACCATTCTCTGTTTCTTTTGGAAATACAAAAAGCATTGGATAGCTAAAACACTCCTGATCAATAAAGTAACTTCTGTAGGTCTCACCATTCCTGATATCAAATTGAACTTCAAAGTTATAATAAAAGTAATAAAAAAAACATGGTATTGGCACAAATCAAATAGAATACTCAGACTTAAATCTGCTTACATGGAGCCATACCCAGAGTGCTGCTGAGTGCTATGTCTGGGTCCATGACCCTACTGCAGGCAGGATCTTTGCCCAAATGTAACTCTTTGGACAGCTGAGCATCACTAAATAAAATGATAGGAAATCTGGGCTTTCTTCATCATCTGGGTCTCGAGTACTCTGAAACAATGTTTCTGCTTGTCATGAGAGTGTTTGACCAAGTTTCTATTTCATCAAAATTTCTCTGGAACTCAGTCTTCCCCCTCTACCTCCAATGTTTAGAAAACTCTTAGCCTTGCATTTTGGGGGGGATTATAAAAACTGCATTTCTCTTATGTTCCTGGCTATTCTCTCAAAACTTGGATTACTGAGAAACCTATTATGGTAGAAAATAATGCTCATTTAAATAGACTCAAAATATTTGAGTTGGTTGCTTTACTCTCACTCAGTTGGAATAATGCTATCCATCTAGGCTCTTTCCTTGGAGTTGCAATATTTATCTTCATTTCTTGTGTGTCTGTTCTTTTTATCTGCCTGGAGTAGGCTGTTGCAGTCTTGCAGCATCTTTAATCATTGGACAATGTGACACCAAGATACCCTAAAGGATTTCTGACCCAACATCCATAATCTTTCTTACTTTTAGTATGGAGACACAATCCATATTCCTGATGATTGTCTTGGAGCAATCACCCCACCTAACACAGTTATTTCCTTCTACGCCACTTGTCTTAAGGATATGAGAAGCTCAAAGTAGCTTGAGAGAAGTCTGAGCAACCAGTTCCATGGAAAGTGTTGTGGCTCCAGACAGGAGCACAGTCCCCCACCACCAATCATGCTTGAACCAAAACTTCCAGGCCTGAAGAACTTAAGATCATGGCAAAAGGAGAAAACTTTTCCCCTCAGAGGTGGTGATAGTGAAAGAAACTATTCCCTTTTCTTCACTTAATGCCTGAACCCATGGATATGGCCTCCTGGAGATACCTGCCCTAGCCCTGTAGGCTGATGCCATTTCATGGCTCTGTGTCTCCAAAAGTCCATTCCATCTTTCTCTCATGAAAGCTGCTTCAGGAAGTTGGTGAACATGGCAAAACCTGTGGACTCCATGATTATGGGCCACAGTTATACCTGTCTGTGAATTTAATACCTTGGTCAGAAGTTACACTGTGTGGAATACCGTGATGGTTGACAGGTATTCTGTTAGTCCTTGGGTGGTAGTTTTGGTACCAATCACTACATTCAGGAAAGGCAAATACATAACTAGAATAAGTATCTACTACTCCAGTAAGGACAAAGTGTTGTCTATTCCAGAGAGAAAGGGTTTGAAATTTGTGGTTCTATCACCAAGTTGTTAGCTGGTAGCCTGCAGAATGATGACTTAGCTGCTGCTCTGTGTTGATCTCTGTTGTCAGCAGATCTGGCATTGATAGCAACTGTAATGAGGTCAGTCTTGATGGGTGGATGTCCATGCACAACCCCTATCTCTGCTACCATGGCTACTTTGATCATGGGCCCATCTGGAATCACAAGGACAGCTTGGAAAAGGGCCGATTCTACACAGACTTACCTACAAGTAGATAGTACTAGATAAGTGATCTCCTTTTCTGCTGACACCTTGTGTTGGGCACAAAGACTTAATCCAGCAAAGTCCATAGTTCAGAGAATATCTCTAAATGTTCAAACCTTGCTCAAAATAAACTAGCATTTTGGCTTCTGGACTGCTTCTTCTGGCTAATTCTTCTTTTTAACTGAAGTGTGTTAACCAGAATATGGTTTTTGTGCTTAAAAACACACCCTGAAAAAGGGTGGTTGCCAGATTGGCTTAAATCCATGTTCAAGCAGTATTGCATTTTCTCTCTCTCTCTCTCTCCTTCTCTCTCTCTGTCTTTCCCTCGCTCTGCATGTGTGTTTGCATTTGTATGTGTGTGTGCGTGTTTATATATCTTTCTATATGTTTCAGCCACTTTGTTTTCCTGTAATTATAAGTGGCTTTCTGTGATATGAGGACACTCCTGCTGATTAAGATTTGTGCCTCCTCCTGTTGGGGACATGAATTCTTTTGACTGTGCAAAGTACCCCAGAGAAACACCTACCTTAAATTAAAGCTCCACCTGCCACTTTCCTGGATGAGACTATATATGAACAAATCCTGTACTTGAATCCCAGGGAACTCTAAGTTCCCCATGAAAATCTGCTTTCCTCTCCAGGAGCATGCTCCTAGGATCCCCAAACTGGCAATGTAAAGAATTTCTTTTACAAATGAGGGTCCTGCATTGACTGTCTAACTTCATTCAAATGACACATTGGAAGGAAGAGGTATCTGCCACCCTGACCTAAATCCACATAGAAGAGAGTCATTGATGCTATTAGCTACCCACCTGTAATAGATTCCTAACTGAGGAACTAAAAATTAGGAGATCAAAACCAATTGATTGATTTCTCCTGTCTTGAGGGATGAGTAGCATTGGAGCCAGACCTTCAGAAGGGCTAGGCTGAGAATTGTTGAGAGGATTGGATCACTGAAGCTATTTTCCTGTCCTTAGGCTTTGTGTGTCCCTACAGACATGACGAGCTGGAGAAAGATGACAGATGTGGGGAGCATTTTACAGATCACAACCTAAGGGGAAGGGGAAGCATCTCAAAATCCCTTCTTCAGTAACTGTTGAAAATATTCTGCACCCTTTAGAAACCAGAATACTCTCTCACATTTAAGGTCCAGCATGGTAAACATGGAAGTTCAAAGTTTAAAGAACAGAAATCACCATCGAGGAGGAAAATTATGAGGTAATGAGATACTTAATCTGGGCAGTCTGATTGATGGAAATGAGAAGTAATTAGGATTTTCTCATAGCACACCCTTAAGTGGATCAGGAAGAGAGTATAAGGAGGATTAACAAAGGAGGACCAGAAAGACAACCAATAAATTTAGTGGAACCATCCCAGGGACTATGAGTCAGAATGGACTAAAAGGCAGGAAGAAAGACAGCCACTTTCAGAGAATCCTGTCTGGCTCTTCTTCCTGCCTCCTTATATGAATTCTTCCACCATGACCTTCATGCTGTGAACACTGAGAGGGTAAGAAAAACACCTCTTCCCTGGTCATGTTTATGGGAGGAATTCTTATAACAACATGAGAAGAGTGATAACAGCTGTTTTGGAATGGACACCATTCCTTTATTTATGGAAGATTGACCCCAGTAAGCAATTCTCTTGAGATTGCTATTCTTGGTTCCCCACTTGACTACACCTGGAATTAACTAAAATCCTAAAACGGAGGACATGACTGCTTTGCTTATGAAATGCTTTGCTTAAGTTGAAGTAGGTACAGACTTCACGTACACACTTTGGAGGCAGAAAAACACAAACAGGCCTCAAGGCCTGAAGAAACACACCTTTAATCCATATCTAGAGTCTGAAGAACAAACCTTTAGTTGGGCCACGCCTTCTGCCTTCTGGAAGCCTATAAAAAAAAACAGGAAGAAGGAAGCTGTTGCTCATTGCCTGCTTGGCCTCACCTTGCAGCAAGATCATTCCCTCACTGGCATTAGAGAATTCTTTTTTTTTTTTTTTGGTATCAGCATATCATTTTCTTTTTTTTCCATTCAAAAAAAATTTTACATTTCCTCCCCTTCTCCCAGTCCCCTCCTGCTCCCTCTCACCCCTCCTCCCTCCCCCTGCTTCCTTAAAACCTTCCTAGGCAGGGATGGAGGGGGGAGGGCCTTGGACTTCCCATAGAGAATCCTTCTTTATAATTCCAGTATAGACTGAAGACCAGTCGGCACGTCTACCTTCCTGGACTGAGTAAGTACTGGATTCTTGGACTCTCCCTTCACGGATAGCCATTGTGGGATTAGCAGGACTGCAGTCCTAAGTCATTCTAATGAATCTCCTTTGTTCATACAGAGAGAGAGTCCTTGGGTATGTTCTGTTACTGTGGGGAACCACTGTGGAAAGTTTTGGATGAGTATATAAAATGTTCCAAATTATCAAAAGTTGTGTATGATTCTCATAATTAGAACCCTATTGACTTAAGATTCAATCTAGAAAAAAAATGAAGTAATAGAACAGTCCCTTGGAGCCTAGTCTACCTACACTGCAACTCAAGTTTCCCACCTCATAGAAGAAGGAACTGAGGAGAAACGGAGCCTAATATACACATCATGCCTATTGTTGTATCCCACAGGGCAAGAGAAGACAAATCCTAGTTTTTCATTTTGGATCCAGTTTAACCTTCAAACTACCTCCAGGAGAAATGTCACAAAACGCCATAGACCAGAGCTGGGACTATAAACTGTTCAACATCCAGAATTTCTCCTGCAGGTGGACCATCCGCAACTTCCGTTTTATTCTGGAGGAAATGAGGGACAGTATTAGAAGCCCAAGTTTCTCAACAGGAGACAATGACAAGTGGTGTTTGAGAGTTCACCCTAGGGGGGTCGATGAAGAAAGCTCCGATTACCTGTCAGTTAACCTACAGCTGCTCAGCTCTCCAAAGAGTCCCGTTATGGCGCGGTTCAAGTTTTGGATCGTAAACGCCAAAGGAGAAAAAAACGAACCTGTGACTAGACCAAAAGCCTTTAGTTTCCTGCCAGGCTACCAAAGGGGTTTCAAAATGTTCATCCTTCGAGATTTCCTCTTGGACCATGCTCATGGGCTTCTCCCTGAAGACCAGTTCACCCTCCTCTGCATGGGGATGCTGGTCCCGCACTCCTACAGAATCCCTGACGAGAGCACGGAGCCGAGAACCCAGGTTCCCAAAGGCCCATTAGGAGATGATCTAGGAGAGCTGTGGAAGAATTCCCGCTTCACAGACTGCTGCCTGGTGGTAGCTGGTCAGGAATTCCGGGCTCACAAGGCCATCTTAGCTGCCCGCTCTCCAGTTTTCAGAGCCATGTTTGAACATGACATGGAGGAGAGCAGAAAGAATCGCATTGAGATTCATGACCTGGAACCCGAAGTCTTCAAGGCAATGATGGGCTTCATTTACACCGGGAAGGAACCAGATCTCCACAGCATGGCAGACGCTGTGCTGGCAGCTGCTGACAAGTATGGTCTGGAGCGTTTGAAGGTCATGTGCGAGAGTGCCCTCTTCAGGGACCTCTCTGTGGAGAATGCTGCACACACTCTCTTCCTGGCTGATCGCCACAGCACACGGCAGCTGAAAACACAGGTGCTGAATTTCATTACAGCTCATGCTTCCGAGGTCTCTCAGACCGCAAGCTGGAAGACAATGGTGGATTTATACCCCCACTTGGTGGCTGAAGCATACAGCTCCCTGGCTTCTGCTCAATGCAATCTACTGGAGCCCCCTCTCAAACGTCTGAAGCAATCCTAGGACCCTGTTACCTGTGCCCTACACGTGTATCCCAGAAGCAGTGGCCAGTGTTGCTACCAATGACTCCTGGGTAGACTATGGGTACGTGTAGCATTTACGGCAACTCTGGGGAAAGACATCACGGTTAGTAGTGCTTTAATACATTTGTTAATGCGTTGAATATTGTAGTGGTGTATTATTTGTATTTTGATAAATAAATCTTGCCTGAAGACCAGAAGTAAAGCTAAAGCCACTGGAGGTCAGGCAATGGTGACACACACCTTTAATCCCCAGGATTTGTTAGACAGAGTCACATGGATCTCTGTGAGTTTAAAGGCACCTTAATCTAAACAAGATCAATGCAGTAACAAATCCAGGTGGTGGTGGTTCACACCTTCAATCCTAGCCTAGGGAATCCCAGCACTAGAGGTAATGTAAAATGGGAGGAGAGAGAGAGGCTTAGTCTGCTTATTCTACAGTCACCCAGCCTTGATAGAGGAAAGACGTCTCTAGTGGCTTGGCTGCTTTGCCTTTCTGGTTTTCAGGTTGAACCCCGATATCTGCCTCTGGGTTTTTGTTTTGTTTTGTTTTGTTTTTGCTACAGAATGGCAGGGTGGGGGAGGAACAGTGATGAACTCTGATGTACTCTATGCAATCTCTCCCCTTTGCTGTACTGGTTTGATTTTTGTCCAGTGAGTTGGAAACTGGAATTCAGTTTAGCTAATGCCCCCAGCACATCCCAGCAGGGTTTCTTTGGAGAAACCTGTCTGGATTGGACTTTGCAGAACATATG
>PVIU01022589.1:0-29065 GCA_004026605.1 Ondatra zibethicus
AGCTGCTTCAAGAGGAAGATGGGCATCGAAGAGGCTCCTTATGGAATTTGCAAGAAACTCCTTATGGAATTGGACAAGAAACTGCTCTTGCCTGGACTGTTGCATAAACTGGATACAAAGAACCCGCAGAGAGAGGACTGCTAAACTTGCCTAAAGGTGAGATGATCCTTCAGGGTTCCTGATTCATGAAAGAGTCTACAAGACATTCTGCAGGATACAAAAGAAAGTGACTGAACTGTCTTTAATTTTCCTGCATCATGGAAATGTCTCCTGGATACTATGGGCCTGTAGGCTAAAGATGGATGCCCCAACGGTACAGAGGAACTTTGGGTGACTGTCCAGGCAGCAAGATGTCTCTGTCATTTTTAGAGTTTGGAAGTTGCTTATTTCTTGTTTACTTAGGTAATATCTTATCCTTCTGGAGTCTTTGATGGAGTTGAAGAATGGATAATTATAGTGATGGTTTTCCATTGTTATGATAAAAGATAAAAGAGGTTGTAACTGTAATTCTTGCTTGATAAGTTTTGTTATGTAATTTTACTATGTTAAAGTTAAAGCCTTTCTTTTTTGTTTAAATAGAAAAAGGGGAAATGGTGTAGGAGGGTCTTCTATTTGTGTATTGCCCTCATTGGTTAAATAAAGAAAACTGCCTTGAAAAAAAAAAGAATCTGAGTCTGCATTTAAAAACACATAATTTTTCATTTTTCTTCACATCTGTTTGTTTCTTTAAGATGCTGCTGAGAACCTATGTATTTTTATTTGGTACTTTGAGATACTCTACTCTTTCAGAAGCAACTTTTGTGTTTGTCACGTGCTTGATTGTGGAACCTCATGCTTAACTTTAAAAGAGTGTGAATTTCTCTGTTCTTCTTCATCTTCCTCTTCTGGCAGCTGCCTTTCCTGATCTCCATGGTGGCTCTCTCTGACTCATCAAGGCATCTCACCATAGGGAATAGGTTCCAAAAATCCAGCTCATGAATCAGGGACTGTTCCTGTTCCCACTGCTAGAGGTCCCACAAAAGACCAAGCTACACAACTTTCCCCCAGATACAGAGGGCCTAGGTTGGTCCCATGATGATTTCCTAGCTGTCCATCCAGAGTCTGTGAGCTCCTACAAGCTCTCAGGTCACTTGTCTTTGTGGGGTTGACCTGTCATAATCTTGACCACCCCCTTGCTCATATAATCCCTCCATCCTACCATCAACTGAACTCCTGGAACTCAATCCAGTGCTTGGCTGTGGATTTCTGCGTCTACCTCCATCAGATACTAGACAAAGGCTCCATGATGACAGATTGGGTAGTCACCAATCTGATTATATGGGAAGGCCAGTTCAGGCACTCTCTCTACTATTGCTAGGAGTCTTAGCTGGGGTCAATCTTTTGGATTCCTGGAAGCTTCCCTGGCACGAGGTTTCTCCCTAGCATCATAATGACCCCCCTCTATCAATATATCTCTCATTACTCTCCCACACCTTGATCCCTTATGTTTCCATGCCCTTATAGCCTCTCCTCTACTCTCTGCATTCACATGTCATATATTTCCTCTTCCCAAGGAGATGCATGTGTCACTCTTAGCAAATGTGCCACAAGGACACTTGTTCAACTATGTTCATAGCAGCATTATTCATAATAGTCAGAACCTGGCAAAAACCCAGATGCCCCTCAACTGAAGAATGAATAAAGAAAATGTGGTATATCTACACAGTGGAGTATTACACAGTAGGAAAAATGATGTCATCAAATTTGCAAGTTTTTCCTTCTGTTTTCTTCAGGAAATCTTACTATATCACTTAGGTAAGAATTCACATTGTAATTCATCTGCCTCAGCATACAGAATTGAATATTTGGATTACAAATATTGATATCATACCCATTCTTCTCATTGAAACTTAATAAAGTGTATTCTATGTTTCAATATCAAGCTATAACTAGATGCTAAAAGGGATTCGGGCTTACTATATTTGAAGATAAATACTTGTTAGCTGTACTGTTATAGTTTATGTTGCATAAGAAAGACCCCAAAGAATATCTCCTCTTCCTTGGTTTCTTAAAGTAAGTTTTCAGGATCCAGGTTTGGAGTGGCAGGCTTGTAATTTCAGGTATTCAGAAGGTGGAGGCCAGAAGATCACAAAGGTTACAGGGCTTCTAGGGGGACCAAGTAATATCTATATCCCAAAATAAAACTAAATAAAAGTCCTGGGAATATCGATCAGTGAGCTGGCCTGGAGAAATGGCTCAATCTTTAGATCTAATCTCACAACCAAAAATCTAGATCAAAGAGTTTGGATTCAATCTCAAAGATAACAATAAAAAATTGATAATTAAAATAATGAATTTTCCATTTATTTATATGGTTAAATAAAAGTTATCTTGTTGTGTCCCCTCCTTTTCCATGTCTACAAATAGTTGTGAACTTCTAATTCATTTGTTTGCATATATTCTTTTAAGATTAATTTTTCTTTCTGTAACCCATACCCAGAAAGACAATTATCATATGTACTCACTCACTCATAAGTGGTTTTTAAACATATAGCAAAGAAAACGAGCCTACAAATCATAACCCCTAAGAACCTAGACAACAATGAGGACATACATGGATCTAATCTATATGGGAAGTAGAAAAGGACGAGATCTTCTGAGTGAATTGGGAGCATGGGGATCATGGGAGAAGGTTGAAGGGGAGGAGAAAGGAAGGGGGGTGAGCAGAGAAAATGTATAGCTCAATGAAATAAATAAAAATTAATAAACTAAAACAAAAATAGACATTAAAAAAGATTATTTTTTCTTATTGCATTTTTTGGAATATAGGGAATTCTGTTCTCCCCTTTATTCTTTTATCTACAATTTAATAAGGTGTTGAGAACACCTTATGGGTGAATGTTTTCTGTTGTTATTTCCCATCACTGACACAGACCCATGAACACATATATGCATGGAGACTAATCATATCATTTTAATGGGATGTTTGAGAGAATGTAAATAATGTAGGTACAAGTAATTTTGTCTTGTTACCTTTCAATAACTTTATTTGCTGAAACTTAAATGACAACATTTATTGTTAGTAGATACTGATTAAAATATAATAAAGGAGGATAAAAAGAATGCTTTTAGAAAGAAACTTACTGCAGCCACTTTTTTATTCCAGCATAATTCCTAACAGCATAATAAAAATTATTCTCGTAACACTGATAACAGCTGCTCTCATTCCGTATCAAAGAAACTTCATTTTACAGAAAACAGAGACTATTACAGGAAAAGAAAAACTTTCAAAATTGAGAAATCAATGGCTTATAGAGAGCCTAGATCCACAAAAGAAGTACTGAACCTAAGGTTCAAGGAACATCTCAGAAGAGGAGTTGGAAAGATTGTTATGGCCAGAGGACTAGGGAATTTGATGCAAGACTGTGTTTCTTTCAATTGACAGGGAAGATTTACCTGTGATACCTATACAAGACCCAAACAATGATAATATCAATAGACATACTAACATGGAAAGGGAAAAATCTTCATGGATTTTACACCTAGATAATGAATTATGGGTAGATATTGACTGCTGAGAGAAAGAGAATTAGCTTCTCCTGGATATGAGCCCCTAATTGATTATTCAATTTATAGTGGTTAGTTCTGAAATCATGTATACTCAAGATATGCTAAACAAACTGAGCAGGTTGTATTTATATATTTATGCTATAAATATATGTAACAATAATAATTAGAAAGAAGACACTATTTCAGAAGGAGGAGAAAAAGGGAAATACTGCTTGGTGAGCATACTGTTTCTCATTTATTGCATTGTTTTGCTGATCTATACACTTTTAAATTATTAAGATAATAAGTTTATATTATGCATTTTATTAAAATAATAAAGCCTGGAAAAATATAAACTTTACATTATTTATTCAGAAGGTTTTTGACTGGGCGTATCTGTTTGTTTTTGCACAGATATGTATGCATATATGCGCTCAACTGACTGTGCAAGTAAAGGCCAGAGGTCATTGTCCAATATCTTTATTGTTCACCATCATATTGTTTGTGACAAGGTCTCACTGAACCCGGACTGTGCATTTTAAATTCTACTGTCTGGGCAGTGAGCCCATTGGGCCTGTCTCTCTCCATCCTTTCCCAGTACTTGTGTTATGAGTTCATAGCACTTTACAAGACTTTTTGTAGCGGCTGGAGAACTTAACTCAGCTCCTCATTTTGCATAGCATATCACTTTACTCCTGAGACATCTCCCTAGCCTAATTTCAGAAATGTTCAAGTATGTGTGAATTGTCAATGTATCATTTAGCAATTCACTTGTAAATTAAGCCTACATTTTAACACCCTGATACTGTCCAATTCATCCATGGATTCTGGAACCTCTTGCTGCCAACAATGATGTCTCCCCAGGAGAATGGAGATTTTAGAGTAGAGACCATGACTTTAAAATATGACTTCCAATTTGAAATTTCAATGGGCTTGATTATGTGAATTAATTCTTAATCTCTAGGCTATGAAAATGCAATAGAAAATTCATACTTTAATGCTTAAATGATTCATAAAATGAATTAGCTTTCAGCCACTAAATATTACCCGGGGGTCAAAAGTATTTATTAGAGTTTCCCATATTATTCAGGTTTAAATCCATAAGGAATGATAGATTCAAAAACAGTTCACTTCATTATTCAATACGTTTTTAATTTTCTCTATGTTCCAATTTGGATTGTTTTTGTGTGTGTGTGTGTGTGTGTGTGTTTGTGTGTGTGTGTGTGTGTTACATCCATAACACTAAGAATAATATAGATTTTTTTTCTTGAATATGTGTGGAGTTGTAATGTAAAAAGGGCAAATTTGCTATTTGAAATAATTTTAGAAAAGCGACTTATTTATTAGCTTTGATTAGGATACTTGGGATTAATTTAAGGGGAGAGTGGATGGAGAAAAACTTATAGTTCAATAAAAACAATAAAGAAAGAAGTAGTAAAGTTAGTTTATTATGTCATAAGTCCAATTTCTTTTTTCTTTTATTGAAATAATTTTTTCTTAAATAATATATCCAGGTTATGATTTCTTCTCTTTCTACTCCTCTAAATTCCTCCCATGCCCTGTCTCAAATGGATTTACCCCCTTTCCATCTCTAATTATAAAATGCATAGGCTTCTAGGGGATATATATATATATATATATATATATATATATATATATATATAATATTATGCATACAGTATAATGTAATATACCCAAAACAAACACATAGAGATTGGACAAAATAAACACAAGGAAAAGAGCACAAGGAAAGGCACAAGAAACAGATACAGATGCAGATCTCTAATTCACACACTCAGGAATCCCACAAAAGCACAAAACTAGAAACCATATATATATATATAGACCTGTTGGGTAAAAGAAAGGGAAAAAAGTAAAAATAAATAAATAAATGAGAATAAAAATTGAATTTTCCTAGTCTTTATTAATTCTTCCAGACTTTTGTAGAACCTATTTGTTTATATTCATTCCCTGCCCTTACTCATCTTAGATGTATACTTCTTTCCTAACCCACTGACTGTGGTTTTCTTTTTACTTTTGTTTTTAAACCATCAAGTCTAATTTGTGTTGTCTGCTGTCAACAGATGTATGGCCTTTAGAGGAAACTGACTCCTTCCTAGCACCTATGTCCATGTCTGCACACTGTGCTGGGATCTGATCTGACTTGAGCTTGCACAGATCCTTGAACACTGTCTCAATTGTTGTGTATTCATACGTGTAACTGCCCTGCTATGTCAGAAAACACCACTTTGCTGAGGTCATCAGTTGCCTCTGGATCTTAGGCTTTTTGTCCCATCTGATCAGTAGTGTCTGAGACTTGGGTGGAGATGGTATGATATAGATGTCTAGTTTAGGGTTGGACATTCTGCAATCTCTAGTTCTTTGCACTTTTGTGTTTAACCACCACCTACTTCAAAAAGAAACTTCTATGAATAGGCTTAATAAATGCAATGATCATAGATTTTGTCTGAAATTAAATATTGTATCAGATTTTTGGAGAAGCAGTGGAAAAGTTCAGGTATAGTTATTTTTTTCACTAAGCTGTCAGTCTGAGAAGTCAAGCTAGAGAAAAAAAAGGATGAAAGGAAGTTACAAAGAAATGTGCCTGGACAAACCTATGTGCAATTTCTATCTTTGTGTGGCTGCTGCTGCTAAGCATCTTTAAGGACAATGAACTGGGCCAGTGTTCAGGAAGAGTGTCAGGAACTCAGAAATGAGGAGCTGGGGAAGGAACAACCAGTACCTTTGTGCTTTTCATTCATAACAAGTAATCCTGGTTCCTCTTTCCCTCTTAGACTATTCTAACTTAATATAAGAGCAGAAGGAGGACATTTGCGATGAGGGTAGAAGGAAGGAGAACATGGAAAAATTGATGCCTACTGGGGATGTGACTATGACACAAGAACATTGTGCAATTAGGATGGCATATCAAAGCCCACTCTTTTGCATAAGAATTAAAAGCATTTTTCAAGCATTTATTAAAATGTTGAAATTATAAGTATGCTTGTATTTGTTTGCATATGGGTACGTACCTGTAAGTGCAGGTGCCCAGTGAGGCCAATGCTGACCTCTGGTCAGCTGTAATTGGAGTTAAAGACAGTTGTGAGCTGCTTAACCTGGGTTCTAGTAAAAAAAAATATCCAGTAACCAGCAAGAAGAATATACAATCTCTAGTACTGGGCCAATCCTAAAGTGTTAGAATGCTGACTTGTGAACTTGTTTGCCCTCACAAGATGCATGTGTTATCTGTATGAGTTTAGGGAGAAAACACTGAAGTCTGTTCTGACCAGAGATGTGGTGTGTGTTCCTATTGTATTTGGCAAGTGCTCAGAGGGAAACTACTTTCTTTCTATTCAGATAGATACAATCTTGTTCTTCCTAAATAACTACCTGTATTCAGTCATTTCTGTGTAAGACAGAGGGCTGTTCATTACTGAACAGGAAGCAAATGTTGCTGAGGTTTATTAAGCTGGTGGTTAAGCTGAGAAGAGACCCAGACCAGTACTATGTTTTTCTGGTAGTTCAGCTGAATTTTGCATGCAGAGAACCAATTGCTGTACTTATATCTAACCAAGGATGCCTCCTCATTAGCAAAATGCCTAAGGCATCTAGGAAAGAAAGGATGGAATTTTCATATACAGGAACCAATCCTAAAATAAAAGAGGTTCTAACAAGAAATGCTATTAAAAGAAAATATACCCTCAAACAGATACAACTACCTTTCTACAGCTTTCTGTAAGCCTTCCCTATCACACTTTCTTTCTGTGTGTGTCGCTGTGTGTGTGTGTTTTATATTTGTATGTGGTTTATGCATACGCATATATGCACCAATACATAGGGGATATCAGGTATTCTGCTCTGTCACTCTCCAACTTACTCCTAGAGATAGGCTTTCTCAAAGAACATAGAGCTTGGCTGGTTGCCAGCACACTCCAGCAATCCCCCTGTCTTTGCCTTGTGTTACCTGAATTACACTTGGATTACAGGCATATATACATACACTCAGTCATACCCAGTATTTCTCTATGGGTTCTGGGGGTTTCCACTCATATCCTCATGCAAACACAGCAAGTACTTTTGTCCACTGAGCTATCTCCCCAGCCTTCATTTATATTTTCTAAAGGATACTAAAACAGAATAGACATAAGTAAATAATTAGAACATCATGTATGCTTTAGAGAAAGTACACAATTTAACCACCAGAACATGTGGTTATGGGACATCTCCAGCTGCAAACTTGTACAATGTCTTAATTCTTTCCACAACAGAAAAAAACCCAAGATTTGATGTGGAAGTACACATCAATCAGAGGGCCACTTTTCCCAGGTTCCTTAAAGTTCAGTATGATTGCTTCATCAAGTTCTACCAAAAGAGAGTAGAGATCCTATGAGAATAATTTTCAGTATATTTCCTTAAAAGGGGGTTCTCCTCCTTGCATTATAGCATCAGGCCTAATGCCAATGCAGATATGAGACTAAGAGGTTAGGTTAGAGTTTACTACTACCAAACATATAGACAATCATAAGCTAAAAGGAGCCTGGATTCTGGAAGTGACACCACACATTTCCACTGTTGTTGTCAACCAGTTGAATTTCATCCAATATCCTTAAGTATATAATGGACCTATAACTAACTTCCTTTAACAACCCAGTCTGCTCTGTGAGCTCCAGGCCATTAGAAGACCCTGTCCCAAAAAGAGAACAGTGCCTGAGCTAACCACACCTGAGGGTGTCCTCTGGCCTCCATAAGGCCATACAAACTCTCATATGCACGAATATCTACCTATCTACCTACCTACACACACAAAAATACACCTACACACACACACACACTCACACACACACATCAAGATTCACATTTTGTAGTTTTGCCCGGCAGTGGTGGTGCACAACTTTAAACCCAGAACTCAGAAGGCAGAAGAAGGTAGATCTCTGTGAGTTCGAGGCCAGCCTGACCTACAAAAGCTAGTTCCAGGACAGGATCCAAAGCTACAGAGAAACCCTGTCTCAAAAAACCAAAGAAAAAAAAACACAAAAATTTTATAATTTTGTGCAACTCTCACTAAATTAGAACCTTGAGATCACATTAGAGAATACTTGGAAAAAGAATGCTGAGCAGTCATTTCTCAGATGTTTAGTTCTTCGCTGAAGAAGTACAACATATGAGTAAGGAAGATGTCTTGGATCTCCTGTCTTTCTTACACACCACAGTCAGTAGGAGTAAAACAAAGAACTGAATCTACTCCAAGTTTGTGTGTGTGTGTGTGTGTGTTATTTGTTGTCACATTGAATGATATACTATTCCTTTCATTAACAGAAAGAAATCCCAAGATGTGATACTGAGGCATACGCCTTCCAGAAGATTATATTTTGCAACTTCCCTTAAACCTGGCTATGAGAAACAAAACAGTGGCTTTTGCTTTAGGCCACCATATATTTATTTCGTTCTTTTTATTTCACAAATAGTGTAATGTTACTACTCTTTTTATACACTACTAGGTACAACTCTTTCAGAATAAAGCAGGTTTCCCTTGGTTATGTCTGTTGCAAGCCTGGTTCACAGGATGTGATAATGTCCATGAACAGCTTTTCTTTAACTCAACCTCAGACAGCAGATACCTATTAACTAGCTTCTATTAATAAATACCATTGCACGATTTAATACAGACAGAAAACATATATAATCTACATATTCACATGACTCAGCTTTTTACTTAAAACATCAAGTTTAGCTTAAATATATTTTAAAAGAAAACATTGAGACTATTAAATGGATACTTTTACTGTTATGGTTTTAAGGTTTTTGCTATACAAAATTCCACTTACTTGGTAAGTTAGTTGTAAATATATTGAATACAATAGCCCTTTTGTGAGGTTAATACACACACACACACACACACACACACACACACACACACATAATTAGTAATGTCCAAAATTTAATATTCTCTTATATCTTTGAGTTAAAATCTCATATTTGATCTACTTATCTTGGATAAAGGAAATCCACTTAATATGTTGTTTTTATTTTTAATACATCTTTTATTATCATATTTTTCTTAAGTATAAGTTCTTTTAAAATGGTGAAGAGGGGAGGAAACAGAGGGAGACCAAGGAAAGAGATGTCTTGATTGAGGGAGTTATTATGAGGCTAGAAACCTGGCACTAGGGAAAACCCTAGATAGGTGAACCAGCTAAGACCCTAAGCAATAATGGAGAGGGTACCTGAACTGCCATTCCCCTGTAATCAGATTCATGATTACCTTAATTGTCATCAGAGAAACTTCATCCAGCGACTTAGAGAAGCATATGAAGAGATCCACAGCTAGCACTGGGACAAGCTCCCAGAATCCAGTTGAGAGAGGGAGGAAAGATAATATAATGAAAGGAGTCAAGACCATTATGGGGATACCCACAGAACAGTTGACGTGAGCTAGTGGGAACTCGCTGACTATGGACTGACATTTGGGGAACCTGCTTAGGCCCAAACTAGACCCTCTTAATGTGGGTGACAGTTGTGTGTCTGGGGCAGTCTGGGGTTGGGGAGGGGGCAATGACAGTGGGGCCAGGATTTATCCCTAGCACTTGAACTGGGTTTTTGGAGTCCATTCTCTTTAAAGAGATACCATGGTCAGTATAGATATAGGGTAAAGGTCCTTTATTTTGCCTCATAGTGATGTGCCAAACTTTGCTAACTTCCCATGGGAAGCCTAACACTCTCTGAAGAATGATGTGGGGTGGGGTGGATGGAAGGTGGGAGAAGCAGGAGTAGGAAAGGGAATGGAAACCAGGATTGATATTCAAAATGAGAAAAGATTGTTTTAAATCATAAATAAGAAGCATTTGCTTTTTCTTGCGTGCGTGCATGTGTGTGTGTGTGTGTGTGTGTGTGTGTGTGTGTGTGTGCGTGTGTGTGTGCAGTATGCACAGAGACAAGAAAAAGGTATCAGGTAACCTGGAACTTATTTTAAAGGTGAATGTAGACTGGCGTGTAGGAATCAAACTGAGGTGTAGGGTGAATCCACAAGAGTGTGGTAAAGTCTCTCAAGAATGTATTTGGGTATAAAATATGGGTAAACACTCACTGATACAGAAAGTGTTAGATGCTACTGCTGATCCAGCTGCCTTAGTCGACTTGTTCAGCCTGGGGGTGAAGAGCACCAACAGCAAGCAGGTTGTTCTGCTTCAACCACCCAAGAGGTCATGAGAGGAAGAGAACAAGTTCCTTTCCCTCAGTTTATAAATTGTCACATAGGCAGGCAAGACCACACCCTACGCCTTGCTGCCCCAAAAGTCATTCGCTAAATGGACTGAAATCCCACAACTCCTAGGTTTTTGTGAGATTATTAAGTGCACTTACTCACTGAGACAGCTCCCCACTCTTATTGTCTCTATCTTGATTGTGGTCTTTGATATTTTGGTTGGCTTTCTGCTAGCAACATTTGACACAGTCTCCACCTCATGACTCAACACCTTTCTCCACTAAGAAACCGAAGATTAAGGAGGATGTAGTGATTATCTCTCTATCTCAAGGAGAAAGATGAAAAGAACACATAGGGGTATCATTATGTTTTAACTGGTTGAGGAATTTATTTCTACACCTGAAGACTTAAGTTCAATTCCTGGTGCCAATATGTTGGAAGGAGAGAACTGACTCAACTAGGTGTCCTCTGTTTAACACATGCATGCAGCAGGACTGACTCACCGCATTAAATAAAATAAATAAATATATATTAAAAATAGGAAGTATCTTGTACACATAAAATAACCCTGTGTCAAATGAGACATCAATAAATTATATGTCATAGTAAAATGTGTGTTGCCCCGAGGAGTATCTTAACATCTAAAAATGAAATTATAATCACAGTTAGAACTTAGACCTCAATTTTTTTGAAATAGTGTAGTCACTATATCCCTTCCTTTAGAGAAAAGTAAATCTTTGAAACCATTTTTGTTATCTTAATGATTATAATATTATTTGAGATACTACCTGAATGGTGTTACAGAAAAAAAATTTATCTACATACAATAATGTACTAACTTTAAAGTTAACAGGGATTCTAGAAACTACCTAAATTCCTTGATGGTGAATCTAAATCAATTCCAAAAGTTCATTAGAAGATGGCATTATATAAACTTTTGCACACACACGTGTAATTCATCTAGGCTCTATAGAATGTTATCTACTAATGCATGACGCGTGAGTCCCCTCTGTGTGCTGTCATTACAATTAATGAATAAAGAAACTGCCTTGGTCTGTTTATAAAGCATATAACTTAGATAGGCAGAGAAGACAGAACTGAATGCTGGGAGAAAGAAGGGTAGTGCTGGAGAGATGCCATGGATCCACAGGAGACAGATGCTGGGGATTTTACCCAATAAGGAACTGCCATGTGGCAATAAACAGATTAATAGAAATGGGTTAAATTAACATGAGAGTTAGCCTATAAGAAGCTAGAGTTAATGGGCCCAGCAGCGATTTAATTAATACCATTTCTATGTGGTTATATCAGGGCTAAGCTAGCCGGGTGGCTGGGACAAACAAGTGGGCCCTCCTCCTACAAATGAATGATACACATCACAGCCTTTGAATGTATTTTACCTACATCTTTTTGGTATTGCAGGGTTTTTTTCATATCACATGTACTCAACATTTATCTCATTGCTGTGGGATAATGCTTTTGTACACTGTAACGATTTGCCACTTTTTTTAGTTTAATAAAGGGCAGATTGGCCAGTAGACAATAAAAAAGTATAGGCAGGGTGACCAGCCTAAGAGAATTCTAAGAAGAAAGGCAGAGTCAGCAGCAAGATGTGGAGGAAGCAAGAAGAGACTGCCTTACTAAGAAAAGGTACCAACTCATGTTGGTAAACATAGACAAGAATTATGGGTTATTTTAAGTTGTAAGAGCTAGTTAATAATAAGCCTGAGCTAATAGGCCTAGGAGTTTATGATTAATATAAGACTTTGTGTATTCTTTCTTGGGGTATTTAACAGCTGTAGGACTGGGTGGCACAGAAACTTCCATCTACACTTCATAGATAATCCTCAAAACAACTTTCTGTGGGTGAGATAAAGCTCAGTGGTATATCCTACATTCAGCAAACAAGAGTCCTCAATTTTATTTTATTTATGTATTCCAAGTTCAAAACAAATAACAGTAGCAACAAAAAAATTTCCTGAGTGTCTAGCCATTAAATTTTCAGAATCAAGGTCATATATGTTATTTTGATACTAAACAGGATGTAATAACTAAGCCAATTTCAAAACATCTATTTTGTATTAATTCCCAAAGAAAGTCTCTGATCCAAAATAGTCTAAAAGAAGCCTTCTGCAGTCTTTTTATTCTTACAGGTGTAATTGCCTTAAGAGAGGGGAATTAACCTCATTTT
Organism: Ondatra zibethicus; assembly: GCA_004026605.1. Lineage (NCBI taxonomy): Eukaryota > Metazoa > Chordata > Mammalia > Rodentia > Cricetidae > Ondatra > Ondatra zibethicus. The sequence goes on from PVIU01022589.1 coordinate 12,921, forward strand.
CATTGACAGACATTCCTCCAATACAATTTGAGCACCAGACAATGCTCACTATTGCCAGTGAAATTCACATGGACTTTGAGCTTCAATTAATTATTAAGCTTTACAAAGAAGCTCATGTTTATTATGATGAAATCACTGAATGAGTTTTTAAGTTAAATGTATGTGAATAGGTATGGGATGTTTGCACGTGTACAAATGCACAGGTCAAATGAGCTTGTGGTCATGTGTCTCCTTCTTTCATGTGTGTCCTGCAAGTGGATTGCAAGTCATCAGGCTAAGTGATAAGCACATTCCTGCCCCAATCTGCTTCCTGCCCCAATTTTTGTTTATTTGTTGTGGTCTCTCTGAGCATCAAATAAGAAAATAATCTCTGCTCATCCCTTTTTCTAAAGGCAACAAACCTAGTCTTGGCAAGAAGCCCTCATTTGCCAGTAACAAGGTTCTCATTCTCCCTTTTACCTGACTTCTTTATCAAATTATTAAAAGTTATTTTACTGTAACTTTATGTCATTCTGCTTGCTTCATTATAATCTACTTCCTTTCTCTGATAGTCAGCAGTTCTCTGTCCCGAAGCAATGTATTTTTTTTTTCAAAAGAGTACAATTGCCAACATTTTCCAAGCCTTTTGTGGATTCTTCAGGACTATAAATTCATTACAATAGAATAAGTGAAGCTCGGCACCTTCTGCGCAGATACACCCGTCCAGACGATCAATGTGCTGATTAACACATAATACAGATGCTTTATTTTCTAAGCAGCCACTCGGAGGAGAGAATGTGCATTTGAGTTGAGTGCTCAACATTATGAAAGATAAAAGGGGCATATGTGTATAATTAAAAAGCCATAGATGTCACTGACTCTCTGGCTTAAAATAGTCAAGTGGTTGTGTATCTGATGACCTTGTCTACCTGCCAAACTGGAAGGAGCTCAAAGAGAAAGAGCTAAAGCGAGACCAGAGGCACAGGCCTTCAGCGGTGATGTTCCTGACACTAGAAATGAACACAGCACAGTTTTAAGGGAAAGGAATGACACTAGTTAGTCTTCTTTACTAGTTTCTCGGGAAAGCATTTATCACAGGTGTTATTCTTAGTGACACTATGGTGCTTAGTGTGGTGAGCAGCTGAGGGCCTACTCTTAGTATCATTCCATCTGGACTCTTCTTTCCCACTACCTACCTTTTTCTTGTTCAAACCTGAGAAGACATTTAACTTATATGTGCCATGCTCCCTCCTGTTACTAGATATAATATCTCCTAACTTCTAGTTAGTTTTACTAAATTTATTTCTTCAGGAGTGGGGTGAGGAGTTACACATGTATTCAGAAAACAATTTCTGAGAAGTAGTTATTTCCATTCAACTGGTGGGTCCCTGTGTTTAACTTAAGCAATCAGCTTGGTCAGCAAGCACACATCAATGTAAGCCAGACTTCCTAGGAGTGTGTGGGTATAAAATGAGATAATATGCATGAAAGTCATAGAAGACTGCCAGTGTAGAGCATTCCTTTCTATCTTAGCTATAGTCATTTGATATCATAGGTCCCCACACCACAATTCTCTTCCTTCTTCCCTCCTTCCTTCCTTCTTTTTTTTCTTTCTTTTTCTCTAAGTATTAATATATCTTGTTTTAAACTTTATTGCGTTCCATGTCCATTTAATGTGATAAAATAACAGCTGTGGAGGGGGGTGTACACCTTTATCTCAGTATTTTCAAGACTGAAGTACGAGGATCATGATTGCAGATACAGTGTAGGATACATATTGAATTCCAGGCCACCCTAGGTTGCAGCGTGAGTCATTATCTTTAAAAGTAAAAATAAACAAGCCAAAAACAAATAAGTAATTCATTTATAAAATTGTTCGGTAAAGAATTATATCTTTTCATCAGCATATAAGAAAGTTATTACATTAGACTTTAAAATGTGTTTTAAAAATATATGGACCTTTGATGGGTTCTTCTTAAACTAATACCAGTGGCAAAGCCCCACCTCAGAAGCAGGGGACTATCAGGCTTTTAGTTACAAGGAAATTGGGTTGTAATTTCTAACTCTGTTCCTGCTCTAACTTTGACCTTCTCCAACAATAAAAGCCTAGCTCATAAGACAGCCATCAGTTGAGTTATGGGTTTTACTTTTGATTTTTTTTTCAACCTGGGGGATTTATTTGCTAGTATATAGTGAAATTTCATCTATTTAGTACTTTTAAAGCATTTCCCTCTCTATTTTCATTTAAGAAGCAACCTGACTTTTGTTGCTTGAGGCAGTCTTGCTTTATGCAAGACGATGTCAATTTCACTATGCAGAACAGTTGAGGCAAATCTTATACTAGATCTATGTTTGATCCTATTTTCCAAGAATGGATGTTTGTTCAAGTCCCATGATATTCACGAACTTAGAGTCCTTCTAAGGATGATGAGGAAAATATAAACATTATCCACAGAAATCTTAGCTTTAATTAGTGAGTTAATTGTCTTATTAATTGGAATAAAAGGATCCAGATCCAAGGCACAAATAGAATAAAATTAACAAGGAAACCACCTGACCCCTGTCTTGTTCTTAACATTCTACTAGAAGAATGCACTAAACGTTCAATGAGGTAAAAAAGGATGACCCTAGGACACTCAGACCATATAACCTGTAAAACATAAGTCCAGTTTGCCAAAGGACAAGGGCTCAGAGATTGTCAGACTCCTCCATGAATTACAAATGAGGAAACACTATGTTTTTCCCACTTGGAGGAGACAGACCAATGCACTCAGAAAGGACAAGCTGTTCTATTTCCACGCTTAGAGAGCTAGAACTCTGTCAATAATGGTGACATTCATTTTGAAGAAAAGGACATAAAGTAGAGAGAAATAGAAAATTTCACTAGTACTTGAAGGACAACTTTATGAAAAAAAACAATGTGTTTTAAATTAATCTCTCAGCAGGATACAAACTAACATGCAGAAGTCTTTGGAAGGATTTTTGTTTAACTAAGACCTTATTTGTAATAAACTTTGGGAAAATCTCTGTATCAAAATGGTGATAACTTTGGAAAAGAATCTCAGTTTTAGATGTGAACTTTTACTTATTTTATTTCTTGCCAAGTCATTTCTACTTGTGGAAGGAAAAATCACTGACTTTTAGTGTCTTAAAGAGAATAGCTGGGAAAGGTATGATTGAAAAGTAGCATTGAATTAGAGACTCACTATAGTTCAGAAGAAATGAATAAACTCAGTATTGGGAGAGATTTTTGGTTAAAGACAATAGCATTATGAAAGCCATGAAATTTGCAAGGGACTGTGTTGTTTAAGTAATCGCAAGAAGGTGTGTGTGTCTTTCGGAAAATGACTGAAAGGAAAATGGTGACAGAAGGTTGGGCATCATGGTGAGGGTTTGCTTTGACTTCCAAGTTGAAAAGCAATCAAAATATATATAGGAAGGAGAGGTCAAAAGAGAGGATTTTATAAGCTCACAACATTGATGTTTAGAAAAGAGGCAAAATTCAAAATAATTTGTTTGATAGACTATTATAACTACACAGTAAATAATAATTGTTTGGATGAGAGGAGTGCATAACAGAGATTTGGGAAATACTGGGATCATGAACTTTATTCATTTAAAGCCAATAGGGTGTATAATGAAAAGGACGGATGCTATGAATTAGAAGTATCAAATATTACTGCCAGAATCTTGGCTGAAAGAGTAGGAGAGAGAAAGAGAGAGAGTTGTATTACCAAGGCAAGTGGGGGAGGAAAAAACAAAGGAAAGAAGGAAGGAAAGGGACTACAAAAACAGAAAATAAAAAGAAAGAAAGAGAGAGGGAGCAGGGGAAGGAAAGAGGGAGGAAAGAAGGAAGAAAGGGAAAACGGCAAGAAACATACCATTTTTAATTAAGCAGCCCTACTAAGTGGACAGGCTAAGTTGATGTATAGAAGTTTAAATAATGAATGAAATAAACAAGTAAGTCAGAATTTACATTATCTCATACTATAGTCCATATATTTGTGGTAACTGTTACCTAACAGGGAACAACTTCTTGGAGAAGAGATGGAGAAATTTATTTAGGCTTGAATGAGTTCAGTTGGTCAAGGAACTAATGGTAGCAGGTGGTTACATGGTGGTGGGGTCTTGTAGCAGCTGCTCGTTTACATCTTAATGATATTGCAGCTGGATCACCTTGGAATGGTCCAAAATCTTTCCAAAATGCATCACCATTGGAAACCAAGTGCTTATGCACATGTACCCGTGGGGAATTTTTCTCATTCAATCCATAACAGCAAGTATGGGAGAACAGATAACAATAAAACCAATGACCAGACCGAATTGCAAGAGAAACAAATATAATTTGTGAAGAGAGGTTAGTATAAGCCCTTGATACACTTCGCTAACCTAATTCATTACAAAGATAAAAAAAAAAAATACCCAGTGTTTGTCAAAAGCTTACAGAAAGAGAAAAGTGGAAATTGGGGAAAAATAAAAACAAACACACACACACACACACACACACCTCATTTTGAGTAGGAGATAGTGTTCAGGTTATAGGAACTTCTGTTTAGAGCTATCTGGGAATAGTTTATGAACAGTTCATGAGACGATGACACAGGTGCATAGGCAAATGTGCTTATGGGGTCACATGTTACCTATGTACTCTAGCACTTCTGAGGCGTGCTTTAGTGCTTAAAATCTCATTTCTCTGTGGAAAAAAAAATCAGTCATGATTAGTATGATTTGTATATGCATGTTTGTGTGTGTGTGTTTATGTATAGGCATTTATTGTGCATGCATTTATGGGCTTGTATAAATGTCTCTGTGTGTGTGTTTCTATGTGTGTATTTGTGTGTCTTTTTGCATGTGTATGTTTTGATTTCGGTTTCCAAATTCCTCACTTGTTCAGTTGGTAATTGGGTCATTTTTACAATCTTTCTTCTTTCCTAGCCATGGTAAGAGTTGTGACACCCATCCTATTGTACCTGAAAATTTTCTGTCAACTGCAACTTTCTGCCAAAGAACAAAATATGTTTTTTTTTAAAGTGGTGTGTTTACGAGTTTGATAACTGTAACCCAGCACTCAAGAAGCTGTGGGGGGAAAACAGGAAGCTTGAGGCAGCCTGATACTTTGTTAAACAAACAAAAATTTAAAAAAAAGAGAGAGAGAGAAAAAAAATAAGAAAAAAGTGAAATGTGTATGTGTGTTTCTACAATGAGGTACATAGTGAGATCCTAGCCCAGAAATACTGAAGACAATGTAATAGAGTTTAGTGTCCACCTATAGGACCAGCCACATTTAAAAATCCAGGGTCTACAGAATTTCAAATTTACAAAAGAAGAAAATCACTGTTTTTATATGCGACTTTGGGGATGTGTTCAACCATTCAGTTATTTTTCTAGTGTATTAGAGTGTTTTCCAGGTCTATTAATCAATAACAAATAAAGACTATATATTCAAGTGACTATTTAGTCAATGAGATTTGATGTAAATTGACACAAATTTGTGGTTACTCCAATGAAACTGACGATACACCGACCGCAACCCAGGCATCCCTTGTTGGGAGTAGTGGAGATATTCAAATTATCTGCTAGGAATTTTCAACTAAAGTCTTCACCACAGTCAGCATGCTACACTTTTGACTCTCAGAGATATGTATTTTTTTAACAGACTCAAAGCAACTCAAATTTTGCAACTCAAAACAGGAACTTAGGAATGTTTGTTTTATTACTCCCCAGAGAAATCAGAATTTATGACATATACCGGTGAAATAATAGTAAAATAACTAATCTCTGAAAGAAAATATTATTTAAATAATAGCGTGAATGTGTCATTATAATTTTGTTAAATCAAGTCTATCAAATTTTAAATTATTTAATATAAAATTTCTTAGACTATGTTATGTTTGTACATATTTCTGAGCACTATGCTAACTTAGCTTTCTCTTGTTTTTTCACATATAAACCTTACCTATTTGATTTTATAGAGGAGAAACTTTCCTTTCTTACTACTTTTCTTCGCATATTATAAGTATTTTCCATATTCCAGTCATGCAACATAGTTTGGATTTTATCTCCTTTTTGTGATATACTGAAATTTTAGGAAAGCTGGAGAAATTGGTCACTGGTTAAAAGTACTTGTTGCTTTTCCAGAGAACTTGAATTTCGTCCCAGCATCCTTATCAGGTGGCTTACAACTCTGTAACTCAATTCCGGGGGCTATAATATTCTTTTAAGGCCACTGAGGGTCCCAATACTCACATGCACACAACCACAGACATACACATGTGCATATCAAAAAATTAACATTTTTTTCCTTCTCGGGAAACCAAACAAACATGTTGCTGTCAGTTTTTCCTTACGGAACCTCTCACATTTGTATTACAATATCTTTTTCTAAAGCAATTAGTTTTTACAGTGATGAATCTCACAGACCAAAATCATCATCATCATCATCATCATCATCATCATCATCATCATCATCATCCCCTGATTGTTTTGTTATCTTCTATAAATAAAGTCATTAGCTCATATCTATATCCTTATATGCATAGATGAACTCTTCTCACAGTAAATAAGGGATATTGGTTTTTTTCTTCCTGTGAATAAAAGAATTTCAATACAGTGATTTTAATACAGGCAACTAGGACAATCTGGAATAAAATGGCATATCAAATCCTCAAGAATCTGAATGCATAAAAGCTAACACTTCTTTTGATATAACTTTAACTAGCATGGTAAAAATCATTTCTGATTGTCACATTTTACAAGGTAGCAGAATCTCTTAAAATGCTTTAGATACCATCTGAAATTAAATGAGAAATAGTATATAAAATCCCTAGGGAGGGAATTCATTTTATATGATTAGACATTTATGTCAGGGAGTAGTGTCTTACATGGCAAGATGAAGCCTCTACAGAAAAAAAGAAGCAAAGAAGACTTTTTATTATTATTGATGTCATATATAAATAATGTGAAATATACAAAATTGTTTCCAGCACAAACCACAGAAGGTTAGAATACTGGAAGTCTAATCTAGGCAGAGACTAAGACTTCTTGAGTGATTATGCAGACCTCACACCATAGGAGAGCAAGAAAAGGTTCTATGCAGAAACCAGCAGTGAAAACTGTAAAGAAAATAATTACTGTGTGTTAGGAACAGAAGAGAGATTTTTATTTTCTTGGGAAAGAAATTCAGCTGTAATAACAATGAATTCCTTATGCACAAAGTGTTTTATTCATCTCAAGATCCTCAGAAGTATCCATGCCTAGAGATTATAATAAAGCATTTCTAACAGAGCTAACATGGACAAAAGGTAGGGGAAAGTCATTTTGAATAAATTGTCTAGTCACATTATCCTAGATTTAATACAAATCAGAAGTTATTTTTTTTATCCAAGGCTGCAGTAAAATTATACTTAATCACTAAGAACATGCAATGCCCTACATTCTTATAACTTGGGATTTATTCAAAATCAACTTTTCACATTACAAAATAGATACCATTGTGTCAAAAAGTTGACCACTTTTTGACAGATATTTTTAAATCTGCCTCATAAAAATATTGAATTCCTCTGTTGTAGCCATTTTCCTTAGTCTTTAATAATTATGACGGTGTATAGTGCAGATCTTGTGTCACTCTCTGTACTGTGAAACATTCTTAGACAGATAATTATTTCTCATTTACAGTACAAATATGTGAATATTTTATGACTACTTAATCTGCACACCCAGACTTTACCTCGGTCCACAGAAGCAACCTGTGAAAGGATAAGGATGCAAAGATGAGCACATGAGTGTGAGCTTCCCCAAACTATGCACACAGCTAAATTACCACCACTAAACGGAGTTATTCCTCCAGCCCTACAGTTAAAATTTCAGTAACTGGTTTTTTTTTGTTTGTTTTTTTTTTTTTTGTTGTTGTTGTTTTAAGCAGGGTCTTAGTCAAGAGCACAGGCAGAACTTAGAACTCAGTATGTAGTTCAGGGGCTTTCCTCAATTTTGGGACAATTCTGCATCACCCTACTTGAATGCTCAGATTACAGACAAGATTCCCCATGCCTAGCTTCTTAGCTCTTAGTTGGTGATATGCGGAACACACAAAGTAAAAAGTTTTTGGCCACTTCTTTGCTTTATAAATCACACTATTATTATTCTTCTCTGGGAAATTTTATTTTTATTGGATTGTTCTCATTTTAGTTTTCCAATTTTGGAGAATTGGACTTGTATTTATATCTGTGAACCAGGAAAGCAATGCAACTACATGATTTGCTGTAGTTATGTAACAGATTCTCAGTGTTCAAAACAAACATGTTTGAAAGGAATGATGTGGTTTGTTTGAGCATGATGCTTGTCCTCAGATACATATTGAGTTGAGTTCCAAACTTGCCTGAGTTTTGGAGTAAGAACCATTCTCAAGGTCAAGAAGTAAAATTTGAACTATGACTATGAAGGAATGCTTTTGTGAAACTGGTAGTAACTAGGCTGCCTGTGTCTGTAGAATAGGATATATATATACACACACACTGGGACTTACCTTAGCATCCTCAGACTTCATTCCAGTCAGGTTGACCAGATGAACCACTTCTGCTCCTGTTATATTCAAACCAGAGATAGAAAATTGAAAATCTGTATCAACACAAAGATCTACAAGTCCATAAATGTGTAGATATCAATAGACTTATAAATGAACACTTCTAACTTAAGCATTAAAGGTTGACACAGCCAACGCAGGATTCACTCTTTGCCCTGGGTATATTAGAACAGTTTCTCCTTTTCAGTTTTTCTGTTTTTATGAAGAAAGTTTCTATATAATACAAGCAGAACATCTTTGAATTCAAGTAATTATTATTGATTTCTGCAAAATTTATATTCTGGCAGAATTTCCAGTCATCTAGGTGATTAAGAAAGAGTTTGCTCCCTCCCCCATACAGAGAAAGAGAGTGTGCCCTTTATTTATCATTTTTATATTTTATGTTAAATCCATATAAGCACAATCATTGGCAACCATAGAAGATATCACAGTTGAATTCTTTTGTTCCTATTTCATTCTAAAAACAAGATTCAATAATGCATACTTGAAATTTCATCTGGAATTTTCTATAAGGAAAAATAGGTTTCATTTTTCAGTCAATTTTGAAAAGATGATTAATAACTATAGATTCCATTTGTCCATTTCGTAGTATCTAAAATTATCCTAAAATGTCTAGTATTATAAGATTATAATTTCAAATTAGGAAAATACTTGTTTTGTTTTTCAAATTCTGTTTTCTTTCCTATTTGACTAAAAGAATCACATGTGTAGACAACATATTTGTTAAATACACTGGTAAGATTGGTACCATTTTCACTGGAATTGGACAAATTATTGATCCTTGCAATGTTCTGAAGCTACCAGAGTGAACATGCTTAGGAAACAAAGGAAATGTCTTATTTATGTTTCCTTTGAATCAGCAGGCACAAAATGAGTCACCTTATTAGTAAATTCCAAGGTCAATGGATAAATAGCTATGGAAAATGAAGGAGAAAGGGAGGAGGAAGAAGAAATACTTTATTTTGTTTTCTTTCATCCCTTTGCTGCAAAAAAGAGAGAATAAAGAAAAAATAATCATTGCATCCACCAAAGCTCATTCATTCCCACGTTTGAAAATAAAAGGAAGATGCAACTTAAGGAACAGAAAAGTAGACCATGTTGTCCTTAAACTTCTCTGAAGCAGTCTCCACAGAGGTCTTCATTTTGCTCTAGGTGTTCTGCGATTGCTTTTCAGGAATAATATGGGCTCCCTCTGGTGACTAATTTCACACCTAAGCATTCCCATGACAGTTAATTAAGAAGCTGCTATACTCAGAATCTGTACTTTTTGTATTCAGAAAAGGAAGTGAGGTGATGGTCCTCTAGGAAAACGTTTCAATGCAGTCATTTACTGCAGTTTGTTTCATGTTCCTGTGTGTGTGTGTCTCTCTCTCTTTGTGTGTATGTGGTTTTAATAAGGTAACATAGAAAACAAATGTTTGAGTTTAGCTTTAGCCCTTAATTGCATGTAAAGAATTTTTTATTAGCATACTAAATTGGTCAATTTGGGGCTTTATATTTTATTATCACTCTCATTTCCGAACAATAAAAACCCTCAAAATTTTAATTTTCAGCCCATGTGTTTCTTGGGAAAAATTGAAAATGTTTAAGAGTAATGTAAATGTATTTTTCCCCAGCACATAAAGGAAGTGGAATTTGGTTAACGAAGGTGAAAATGAAAGCTCCACATGGAAGGCAGCTCCTACTCTAGCCTTTCCTGCCAGGACCACCATTAATTGTTCAGGGATTAACTCTTTCCCAGGAAGATGAAGCAAACTTCAGATCTTTTCTGCCACTCCTTTCTGAACCTGTCCTTGCAAAAGACTGATCAGGGTCTTAATGGTACCCATTTCTTTCATAAGTTGAAACCCAATCCTTATTTGTGAAGCATTAATGAAGTAGAAACAATTTCATTTGGAGGATTAGAGGTGGGACTGTTGGCAAGTAGATAGTTCATTAAGCTGGAACTACTCTATGTAAATGCAGCTAATTCTTTAAGATTGCTCAGTGATTAAGAGGGTTCACTTCTCTTGTAGAAGACCTGAGTACAGTTTTCAGCATCTATGCCTCTAGGAGCACATAACTGTTCATAGTTCTATTGAGTCTGACCCGCTTTTGACCCATGTTGGAAATCACACATTTGTATACACAAAGACACACAGACACACACACAACACACACACACACACACACACACACACACACACACACACACACACACACACTACTTTCTCAGCCTCTGACTCTTGATATGTGATGCTCTGGACTTTCACAACTCTGCCAGCAGGAAGATCACAGCCATTTGAGTCTCCAAAACCTAGCTAATAGGAGGGGTATATTGAAATAAATCTTTAAGTAATATTTACAAAGTATCTTTCCTTCAATATTGCAGTATTAAAAAGTGGATGAACAAGAGTCCTTATGGAAAGATAGAGCCCTCTTTATGTGTATGCCCAAAGATAGTATAGCTTCATCATGGGGTACATCAATTCCCAATTTTCTGAGGAACTGCCATATTTAATTCCATAGTGCTACATGTTTGCTCAACTGTGTTCACTGCAGCTTTATTCATAATAGCAAGAAAGAAGAAACAATCTATATGTCCCTCAACCAAAGAAGAGGCAAAGAACAAGTTTCAAATTTGGAGCAGAACATTGTTTTAAACTGTGTGAAGATGTGTCACTAAAGAGCTGAATGGCCAATAGCTAGACAGGCAAATGTTCGACTGGGCTTCTGGGTACAGAAAGGTCTCAAGGAAGAAGAAAGTTGGAGTCACCATCCAGGATGGACAGTAGAGAGTAAATGTAACCAAACCAAATAAAAGAACATAGGTATAAAATATGGGCTAATTTAAGTTATAAGAACTAGTTAGGAAGAAGCTTATGCTACAATAGAGCTTTCATAATTAATAGTAAATTTTCCTGTCATTATTTGTGGTCTGGTTTCTGATGAGAAAGCTTACCTACATAAATTTACACAATGAAATATTACTCAGCTGTTAAAAAAAAAGACATCATAAAATCTTCCTGCAAATGGATGGAACTAGAAATAAGATATGAATGAGGCAACCCAGTCCCAGATATACATTCACTTATAACCTGATATTATTTTCTAAGTAAATGATAGTCATGCTACAAGCCATAGACTCAGAGAAGTTAAAGAGGAAAGCCCTAGTGAGGAACACATTGTTATCCTTCAGAAGGAAAAATAGAATAGATTTTGTAGGTAATGGATGGGAACAGAAGTAGGGGGGCCAGGTAGGAGGGGAAGGGATGAAAGGGGACAGTAGATGACTAGAATCAGAGTGCATTTGGAGGGTGGTGTGGAAATTAGTGCAGTGGAAACTTCCTGAAATCTATGAGGGTGGCACTAGTGAGGACTCCTAATAATGGAGAATACAGAGATGAAGTGACCATCTTTTGTAGCCATGCAGGGTTTCCAGTGGTGGTACTGGGTTTTATTAGGTTAAGTTGTTGGCAGAAAGGATCCAGTAAAGGTCTGAAAATAACTCAGGCTGATGCTAGGACAGTGGGTCATTCTCCAAAAACTAACAGCAAGGATGTATTGCAGAGAATGATATTCACAAGGAGATGTAAAGTTGGTGATTGCTTGGAGCCTTCAAACCTATGTTCTAGTTCCTTTGGTGTGGAAAGTTACTCTTCATGCTATGGAATGAGAAACCTGGACACCAACCCAGCTATGAAAACATTGACCTACAATCTGTCCTGCTGCTGGAGCAATGGTGATACAGAACTTGTGGATATGGCAAACCAATGTCTGGTTTAATTTGAGGTCCCTGACAGAAGAGGGAGCCCATGCCTAACACTGCTTGGATGAACAGGAACCAAGGACTGGATAGTCCAGATACCAGGGGTAGAACCAAATTAAAAATGGTCAAAAAATAAATGAAAAATAAACCCAATGCAATGATTCCTCATGATATTCTGCTATACTCATAGCCCAGTACCTTTCCAGTCTTCAGAGAGACTTCAAACAGCAGCAGAAATGAGTAAGTAAAGAGACCCACGGCCAGACATTACACAGAGAGTGTGGAAATCTCACTGACTCCCTCCCCTAGGGATTTGGGGAGCCTACAGATGAAGGAGAAGACAGATTATAGGAGTCAGAGGGGATGGTGAACACCAGGAGAATATGGCCTGCAGAATCAAATGAATAGAGCTCATAATGTTTGTCAGAGACTAAAATGACAAGTACAAGGCTTGCATGGGTCTGCCTATATATATGTTATGGCTGTTAACTTTGTATTTTTGTGGGAATCCTAACCGTGGAATTGAATGTGTCTCTGACTTTTTTACCTGATCTTTGAACTCTGTTTCTCATATTGGGTTGCCTAAGTCTGATGTGGGATTCCACTCTGTATGTTTTATAGCAGGGTAGAATATAGCCAGGCTGGAAGAAATATATATAGAGAGAAGGTGGAGTCAATAAGATGCCATGTAGCTGTCAAAGAAGACAGAAACCCTGGAAACTTATCAGTAGGCCACAGCTGGTGTAGGAGATTCTTCTATTTATGTGTTACTTTCATTGGTTAAATAAAGAAACTGCCTTGACCTTTTGATAGAGCAAAATCAGGTAGGCAGAGTAGACAGAACAGAATGCTGGGAAGAAGACAGAGAGAGAGCTGCCATGAAGGTGACAGGTCAGACATGCTGAATCATTCCCAGTAAGCCACGACCTCGTGGTTACACACAGATTATTAGAAATGGGTTGAATCAAGATGTGAGAGTTAGCCAAGAAGAGACTAGATATAATGGGCCAGGCAGTAATTTAATTAATACAATTTCTGTGTAGTCATTTCAGGTGTAAGCTAGCTGGGTGGCAGGACACAGCCCATTCTTCTTACTACACACAGCCTCTTGGTGATACACACATTAAAAGAAATGGGTTAATTTAAGATGTAAGAGTTAGTTAATCAAAAGCCTGAGCTAATAGGTCAAGCAGTGTTCCAACTAATATAGTTTCTGTGTGGTTAATCAAGCCTGAGCAGTCGGGAAATGAAAGAGCAGTCTGTCTTTACATTTGTCAGCCTCTTTATGAGGACTTCTACCTTATCTTATATCTTGTTCTGTCATAATCGGTTGCTACCTCTTGAAGACCTGATATTTTCTGAGGAGAAACAGAGGGGGAGTGGTTCTGGGGAAAGAGTTGAGGTCTGGGGGAAAAAGTTGAGGTATGGGTGAACTGGGAGGAGTGGGGAAAGGGGAAACTGTGATAAGGAAGTATTGTATGAGAGAAGGATCAGTTTTCAATAAAAATGTTGATGAGCAGAATGACTTCATTTTCACTGTTACTGTTAATTTCCTAATTGAATTCATAAAAAGTAATGAGGTTTTTTTTCAGTAAGAGATATAAATACTTGAGGCATTTTCTGACCTTAACTCATAGGAATAAGTGTCTGGAAATGGAATGTGTCTAGTGGAAAAAACATGGATGAGAAATAAATCAAAAGCAAAAACCAGTTCTACGAGGTCTTGTGTAAGCTGATGACTTATGCCAAGTATATTAAGAAGTACAGCATTGTACTATTCACAGAGGGAAAATGGCCAAGATCATGAGAGAGCTAAGTCAGATAATGTTGACAAAGAAAACACAGGGTACCTCAGTGAAGACAATCTAAGGACTGATAACCAGAACCCTTCAGGGGAGAAAGATGCATTCCAAGGAATCAAAACTCTTTTGAGGCCAAAGCTCTAGGTCAGATTGGGACTTGCCAAGTATGCCCTTGGACAAAGATACAGGACTAACAATATCATTGTGACTTCATCAGGGCTTCTGAGAATGTCTTCAGTCAATCTGGCTCCCAACCATGTTCTGTCATTTTATCTGTTCTTGCCGACAAAACAAATAAATAAAATAATTTTAATGCACTGCAGATATAATTCCTTGGTTTCTAATGCCAGAAGCTCTTGTACAGGAGCAGAATTTCTTCCTCAATACCCACATGTTGTCAGAGAGCTATACATAATACAATTTCTAGGGGATACAGTATCCTCTTTGAACTCTGCAAGCATCACACATACACTTGGTGAACAAACATACATCAGCCAAAAAAAATTAATGAATCTTTTTTAAAGAAACAGTAATTTGATGTCTTCTAAAACAACTAAATCTTCTATCTATTCTTGACTGATGTCCTTATTCCTCTTGTCATTGAATTCATGGAGGGAATGTATATATTACCTCCTTCAATTTTCCCTCTTCTGTCATTTCTACAACTGACCAGAATCCACCTAGTTCCTTCAATGTTAGTAAAATTGCTATTAAGCTGTCTTGACAATCATAGCCTCTGTTGCTAAAATTGATGCTTTTCTGGGTTAGTTGTCATTCCACTTGTTTGCAACATTTGATCTGCTGATTATTTTCTCTTTCATGAAGCACAGCCATGTCTTTACCGTACCTACCATATTGCTTTGATTTGCCGAATTTCTTTTGCTCACTCTTCTTTACCAATATCTGAAAGTGAATGGCCTTGGATAATTCCTTTGCAACATTCATGCTTATCTCTCTTCTTTTTTTTCTGTATTTCTTTTTTTTATTTTTTTATTATTTTTTTATTTTACTCTGCTCCCCTCCCTGCGACTGCCCTCCTTCCCTCAACCCTCACCCAAGGTCCCCATGCTCCCAATTTATTCAGGAGATCTTTTCTTTTTATACTTTCTACTTCCCACGTAGATTATAGCTATGTAGGTCTCTCTTAGTGTCCATATTTTTGTCTAAATTCTCTGGGATTGTGGTTTGTAAGATGGTTTTCTTTGCCTTATGTTTAAAAACCACCTATGAGTGAGTACATGTGATAATTGTCTTTCTGTGCCTGGGTTACCTCACTCAAAATAATGCTTTCTAGTTCCATCCATTTTCCTGCAAAATTTAGGCTGTCATTATTTTTTTCTGTTATGTAGTACTCCATTGTGTAAATGTACCACATTTTTTTTATCCATTCTTCGATCAAGGGGCATTTAGGTTGTTTCCAGTTTCTGGATATGACAAATAAAGCTGCTATGAACATAGTTGAGCACATGTACCCAAAAGTGGTATTACTGTGTCTTGAGGAAGGTTGTTTCCTAATTTTCTGAGAAATCACCACACTGACATCCATAGGGGTTGTACCAGCTTGCATTCCCACCAGCAATGCAGAATTGTTCCCTTTTGTCCACAGACACTCCAGCATAAGTTGTCATCAGTGTTTTTTGATCTTGGCCATTCTTACAGGTTTAAAATGGAATCTCAGAGTTGTTTTGATTTGCATTTCTCTGATGACTAAGGATGTTGAACATTTCCTTAAGTGTCTTTCAGCCATTTTAGATTCCTCTGTTGAGAGTTCTCTGTTTAGGTCTGTGCTCCATTTTTTATTGGATTATGTGATCTTTTGGTGTCGAATTTCTTGAGTTTCTTGTATATTTTGGAGATCAGACCTCTGTCTGATGTGGGATTAGTGAAGATCTTTTCCCATTCTGTAGGCTGGCGTTTTATCTTGTTGACCATGTCCTTTGCTTTACAGAAGCTTTTCAGTTTCAGGAGGTCCCATTTATTAATTGTTTCTCTCAGTGTCTGTGCTGCTGGGGTTCTATTTAGGAAGTGGTTCCCTGTG
>PVIU01022590.1:0-29094 GCA_004026605.1 Ondatra zibethicus
CTTGCGTTTTATACCTCCTTTCACCAACCACCAAATGCCCCAAAGATCTCTGTTTCATGGTTCAAAATCGCACCATATTGAAGTCTAGATTGAATTTCAAAGGAGAACTTGATACAAATATCCATTAGCATGTCATAGGACTCGAGTGTATCAACATTTCCAATGCATGCACACCTACAAAAATAGCATTGCCAAACCCATCCTAAACTAAAAGAAAAGAATTAGCATGCCTTTTACACACTGTAACAGCAAAATTAGCCAAGATTACAGTCAGACATCAAAGTTTAATAGCTGTTAGGGAGCAATCTCCACTCAGCAGGTAGGTTTGCGGGAGCATTCAGTTGCCAGAGTGTAGTTCAACATCCCCGCTCTGGCTATGTACACTTCACCAAAAAAAAGTAGTTATTACTTGTGACTGTTTCTTTGAATCTAAAATGGACATGTAAATAACAACACCTATATCATTATTTAGCTGTATGAATGAAGCAACAGCTATTATTTCATAAAAGAAGCACAAGGTTTATTAAGAGAATGGGTCTTAAGGTGAGGAACCATTATAAAGGAAACAGAACATTACCCTGGAACAATCTAACTGGGCCTTAACATAAAAAGTGGGGCTTTCTTTACAACTGGAGAAAGGCTTCAAAAGAATGATAGCTTAAAGTAAGAGGAAGTGAGAGAGAGTAGAGTAGCATCGTGGATAACATAACTGTGGCCGGGAGTAGGTATGGTTGGGAAGGCAAGAGGAGCCATCAAAGCAATCCCACAAAGGTGATTTTCATAAGTTTTTGAGTCTTATGGGGAAAAGGATAAAGTTCTTTTACATGACAAAGTATGGAGGACTCAAGTACTAGTTAGGGCCATAAATTAGCTCCTGTAACAGTACAACGTAACACAGGTTTCTAAACTCTGCTCCATGGATAAAGCCACATGGAATGTGACGTGATTTCTTCAGGCTGTGAGATATGGCCACAAGAGTGACCAGTGGCATTTTAGAAAATATTCTGTTTTTAACTCTTTGAGAATTTCATACATTGCAATTTCATGATAGTCACCTTTCACTTCTCCCAGATCCATCCACATGTCTCATTCTTTCAAATCTTTGTCCACTATTTTTTAAATAACTCAATGAACCTAATTTGTGTTTCCCATATGCTTTATATAAGGACTATCCACTGGAGAATGATAAACCTAGAAGGAGTCACACCCTTAAAGGAATTCTGTTCTCCTTCCTTCCGAGGCCACCAGTCCATTGCTCTTCATTTGGGAATAGCAACTTGTGAACTCCTCTCTGATCCATGCTAGAATATTGGCTGTTTTGATCTTGTTCAGGTCTTGAGCAACCACAGCTGCTGTGAGTTCATGAATGCTTTGTTTCTATCATTTTAAGGAGATACTGTTTCAGTACATTTCTGCTTGGCTTCTAGCCCTCAGTATTTGCATCTCCTTTTCTGAAGTATTCCCTGAGACTTATCACTTTGTGTGTGTGTGTCCCTGTCTGTTTCTCTTTGTGTATGTCTCTGTGGCTCTCTTTGTCTGTATCTTTCTGTGTGTCTGTCTCTCTCTGGGTCTGTCTGTCTCCCTTTCTCCCTCTCTGACTCTCTGTCAATCTCTCTCTCTCTCTCTCTCTCTCTCTCTCTCTCTCTCTCTCTCTTTCTGTGTGTGTGTGTGTGTGTGTGTGTGTGTGTGTGTGTGTGTGTGAGAGAGAGAGAGAGAGAGAGAGAGAGAGAGAGAGAGAGAGAGAGAGAGAGGGAGGGAGGGAGTCTGCCTATGTCTGGATATAATAGTAATGACCCATTTCTGGCTGAATACTCCTCTGACACTCTGCCTGTTTATCAGTTGTAAATTTCTGCAATAACAGTTGCCTCTCCTACAGAGAAACTTTTCTCATAAGGTCTGAAGGCTATGACTACAGAGATAAATTTATAAGGCAGGTGGATACTGTCTGTTTAACAAAATATTAGTCATAGGTTCATCCATGATGCCTGCGAGCTTTCTTCTTGCCCGATTTATAGTACCAGGCATATTTGTTTCTTTGTAAGAAGTCTGAAATGCAGTAGGGTAGTGGTGGTGCACGTGCCTTTATTCCTAGCACTCAGGAGGCAGAGGCAGGTGGATCTCTATGAGTTCAAGGCCAGCCTATTCTACAAGAGCTAGTTTAGGACAGGTTCCAAAGCTACAGAGAAACCCTGTCTCAAAAAAATTCAAAACAAAAAGTCTGAAATGCAAAAAAGAAGAAGCAATTGGTTACAACCATTGTGATCTAGTCACTATTATGTCTGTAGGCACATCTTGCCACACTCTTCATTATCGCAATCCCCACATCTGGGTAAGACTAGTGATGACTTTTATCTTGGTGCTGCTTACATAGGATCATCCAATACTATGAATGCTTGTCATCAGGGAGTAATGCTCCTGGCCAATAACAGTTTGATTTCCATGTGTCCTGTTACCAATGTGTGTGGTGTCTTCAGTGATAGAGTCCTGCCATCAACTTCTGGTGGGCAGCTAAAAACAATGGTAACAATATATTGGTTTAGGGTTACAAGTTCCTTAAATGAATAGCCTCTCATGGAGTTGTTTCAAGGATACATTAGCTCTTTCCTGAACAGGTCATTTCTCACTATTGATTATGAAAACTGTTATCACCATCATTACCATTGTTGTTACCATCTTCTTCTCTACCATTATCATTCATAAGATAGAAAACTAGCTTAGCACAGAGTAGAGGAATCAACATATCCAAAGAAATAGTGTATCTGGAGTTGGAAAGATAAAAGTGACTGGTTTAAGCTTGTACGTTTCCAGGAAAAGGACTTATCCTAAAAATGAAAACAAATACAGGAAGCCTACAAAGGTCATACAGTGGCAACTTTAGAGTTTTTCTGAGTCCCTATATTTATACCTAGCTCCCAAATTCCTTAACCTCACATAGTTTCACATATGAACCAATAGGATGTCTATTTTATAGCCCTATTGTCCTGCCTCTTAATGTGAAAATACTCATTCAGACACAAATATAGACAAGTTCAGCATCAATAATCAACATATAAAGATCCATATCACAAGAATATTTCACATCTAATGCAGAGAGGACTGACACTTTAGTAAATGATTCCAGAACATCCACATATTCACACAGGACCAACTTTACACTTCCACCTCACAGCTTGCATGAACACAAATATCAAGCAACTTGAAAAAGTTAAGGAACTATTATCCTGAAGTTGAGGTAGGGAAATATTTTTCAAATTTCAGAGTAGGATAAAGATGATTGAATAATATATTCAAAGTCATAAATCATAGTGGAAAAAACGCTCCTCCTATTAGGCTTATTCTCAAGTTTTGGGTAGTTAAGAATTTGTCCTCATTCAGGATCTTGGAAAATTCAGCCAATTAAGGGAAATTGCAATGAGGCATCGAGCTATGGGATTTCTTGTTCATTTTCAATGCACACCATAGTTCAGTCAGCATTTTAATGACTAAATGGAAAATATTCCCAGTGATCTATCAAGCAGAATATACGTTCTACACTTGACATTTAAACACTTTGAATTTCATCACAAAATGTGGGAAATAACTTATTTTTATCTTCTTTAACACAATATTATTTATATCCAAATACTTTTGAATCTTTCAAGCACAAGACGAATATCCATTATTATTAACATTGAGTTTGATCTATACTAACAAGGTTGAACCCGAAGACGTGCACTACAAACATGGTAATCAAAAATTTCACTTCAGTGTGTTTTCTGTTTATTTTAACAACAATGAAAATGTATATTTATCAAAAAAATAGTTTTTCTTCTGCATTCTATTCAATTAGAGTAGACTTTGGAGGTAAATGCCTTGACACATATGTACCTTTTTTGAATAAAATGTAACCATAATGATTATACATATTAGGTCTTAGATTTTTCAGAAAAATTAAAAAGCCCAAGAACAGTTTCTAAAACTCTTGACTCTGAGGAGACATGATTTTTCTCAGTTGCATTTTCTCTTTTCTAAGATATTCAAAGTGCTTTGGGGGCATGCAGTCCTGTATTCATCTGAGTGTGATAAATTGTTTATATAAGCAGATGATTCCACAATACAGTTAGATGAACAGTCACAAAGGATGGGGATCATCTATATGTGTACATACACAAAAACTACTACAGTTCTGTCTGTTGTTTGAACAAATGAACAGTAACAAGTACTTATACATTCAGCAAATGATTACCAAGATGCATTCTGTTTTGGTGATATCACTGATGTATTTTAAATCAAACTCATAAATATGCTTGAATGATAGTTTACAGATGCTGAGACTGAAGGAAAAGAGAGTAGTGTTAGGAAGAGAGGATCTGGTGAACTAACCCTAGATAGCAAGAAACAAGTTAGACTACAAGTGATTATTAAATTCAGATGTCTTATTAGTTGTATTGTTTTTGAAATATGTTCAGTCTGTATACTGAGCAAAGTTCTTTATGATACCTGAAGTTATATGACAAGGTATATAAAGCATGATTATTAGCAATTCTGGTGACAAACGTTTGACATAAGAGATGACAGACACTGACTGCTTCACCCCATTTCTTCATATTTGTTAATAGGATCCCACTTTTGCTCAGAGAACACTTTTGCTAGGAAAATGGTTTATTCGCCCAGGATTCTTTGCAGCTAAGAGTGAGCATGTGACTGATTCTGAGCAGTGAGATGGTAATGGAAATCTCTCTGAAGAATGAGTTTCATATCTTTTTCACAGAAAATAAGACCATGAAGGGTTAGAAAGAACTGGGGTCACTGATGGCATCCCAAACATCAAGCTCATCTCTGTACTATACCTTCTGATTATGTTTAATGTGAAAACATATTAAAAATTACTTAAACTAACAGACTTGAAGTTCTATTATATGAAAACTAATCAAAGTATAGTAGACAGAGTGGCCATTACAAGCAATTGTTGTAGGACTTCTCCTGCAGAATCAAGAAACAGCTCTTTTTCCTAGGTAGAAAGGGCACCAGTAGGCCGAAGAGAAAATTACATCAAAGTTTGGGGACCTAGTAAGTTTACTGGAGATATTACAGCTGCATGTGCTGCAGATGCTAAGAGATCACGGATGCAAGCCCAGACTACTATAGCTACTATCCTTAAAGGCAGCTACACTGTCTGGAAATCCCTGGGAGACATACCAACCTCTGTGCTATTGAGGAAGCCCTGGCTTGACATAACTACTTACATAACTTTGGGTAGTGAAGGGTTCTTCACTTCCAGATTTTACGCAGTTTGGGTTTACCTTATTGATTCTATTTATGCTCTCAGATCTTGAATTTTTTTCATTTCATTCCATTGCCTGTTTGTGTCTGCAAAGATTTCTTTAAAGGATTTATTAATTCCCTCTTTAAGGACCTCTATGAACTTCATAAGGCTGTTTTATGATACTTGTCTTATATTCCGACTATGTTGAAATTTTCAGGGCCTTCTGTGGTACAGTTGCTGACCCTAGTAGAGACATATTTTTTGACTGTTGTTGATTGTGTTTTTTAACTGATGTCTAAGCATCTGGATTTGGAAAGATTGCCATGCTAGGTGCTGATATCTGATCTTGTTTTTCTTGGATGGGTGTTTTATCCCTTGGTATCTGTTGTCCTCTCTATTTCTTATAAGGTTGTGGTGTTTGTTTGTTACCTGTTAGAAAATTCTTCAGCTATACTGCCATCTGTGGCTACTGGTGTTTTTGTGTAGAATGTGTTCCTAGATATTGGCAACCTATGCTTTGGAATAAGAGTGGGCGATAAGGGGGAAATCAGAGGGTTCCAAGATTTTCCTAATGGTCTGAGAATGGGGCTAAAGAGTTAAAAGAAGCCACAACAGGTAATCTGCTACAGAGCTAGGAATGGGACTGTAGGATTGGATATGGTGGCGGGGAGAGAGAATGAAGACCTACCTCCTTCACTGGCCTGCTATCTTCTGTGGCAGACTTGCTGGAGTGGGGCTGGACTAAAGGGAGAAGGTGAAGGAAGAAGGGCTGAAAGAGTAAATCTGTTCAGTAGGCTGCCTTTTTGTCTTATTGACTGTGTCATTTGCTTTACAGAAGCTTCTCAGTTTCAGGAGGTCCCATTTATTTATTGATGCTCTTATTGTCTGTGCTACTGGGCTTATATTTAGGAAGTGGTCTCCTGTACCCATTCATTGAAGGTTACTTCCCGCTTTCTCTTCTATCAGGTTCAGTGTGGTTGGATTTATATTGAGGTCTTTAATCCATTTGGACTTGAGTTTTGTGCATGGCAATAGATATGGATCTATTTTCATTCTTCTATAGGTTGACATCCAGTTATGCCAGCACCATTTGTTGAAGATGCTTTCTTTTTTCCATTGTATTTTTTTTTTTTGCTTCTATGTCAAAGATCAGGTGTTCAGAGGTGTGTGAATTAATATCACCAACCCCACATCAAACAAAAGACTGATTTCCAAAATATATAAAGAACTCAAGAAACTGGACATTAAAATTCTAAATAACCCAGTTAAAAAATGGTGTACTGAACTAAACAGATAATTCTCATCAGAAGAATTTCAAATGGCCAAAAGATATTTAAGGACATGTTCTTCCTTAGCTGTCAGTGAAACGCAAATCAAAACAACTTTGAGATGCCATCTTACACCTGTCAGAATGGCTAAGATCAAAAACACTAATGATAGCTTATGCTGGAGAGGTTATGGAGCAAGCAGAACTCTCGTACATTGCCGGTGGGAATGCAAACTCGTGCAACCAATTTGGAAATCAGTGTGATGGTTTGGAATATACCCAAGAGATGCCCAATCATACTACAAAAGCATTTGTTCAACTATGTTCATAGCAGCATTATTTGTAATAGCAAGAACCTGGAAACAACCTAGATGCCCCTCAACTGAAGAATAGATAAAGAAAGTGTGGCACATCTACACATTAGAGTACTACTCAGCAGTAAAAAACAATGACATCTTAAATTTTGCATGCAAATGGAAAGAATTAGAAAACATTATCCTGAGTGAGGTAACAGAGACCCAAAAATATGAATATGGTATGTACTCACTCATAAGTGGATACTAGTCATAAACAAAGGGCAATGAGCCTGTAGTTCAGAATCCTAGAGAAACTAATAAGGTGAACCCAAAGAAAAACATATATAGAGCCACCTGGAAATTGGAATCAGACAAAAATTTGGGAACAGGAGGGCAGGGGGTAGAAAAAAGGGGAGAAGGGAGTTAAGGAGAACTTGAAGGGATGGGATAGTCAAGAAGGACAGATATGAGAGCAAGGAAAGAGATATCTTGATTGAGGGAGCCATTATGGAGTTAGCAAGAAACTTGACTCTAGAAAAATGCCCAAGAACCCACAGGGATGACCCCAGCTAAGACCCTAAGCAATAGAGGAGAGGGTGTCTGAACTGACCTTACCCTGAAGTCAGACTGATGATTATCTTAAATATCACCATAGAACCTTCGTCAAACAACAGATGGGAACAGAGGCAATAACCCACAACGGAGAACTGGACTGAGCTCCCAAGATCCAATTGAAGAGTGGAAGGAGTGAGAATATGAGCAAGGAATTCAAGACCATGAGGGGGTCATCCACTGAGATAGTTTGCTTGAGCTAATGGGAGCTCACCAACTCCAACTGGACTGGGAGTGAACAAGCATGGGAACAACCAAGTGCCTCTGAAGGGGTTGACAGCTGGGGCAGACTGAGGGGCCACTGATAGTGACACTGGGATGTGTCTCTACTTGCATATACCGGCTTCATGGGATCCTATTCTCTTTGGATGTAAACCTTGCTCAACCTAGACGTAGTAGGGAGGGCCTTGGACTTTCCACAGGGTGGGGTGCATGGCACTTCCTTAGGGTTGGAGGGGTGAGGGGAGGGTCTGTGGAGGGAGGGACCTGGGAGGAGGGGAGGGAGTGGGAATTTGGATTAGTATTTTTTAAGTAATAAAAATAAATGAATAAATAAATAAATAAAAGAAATTTTATTTTCCAAAAAAAAAGAAAGAAAGAAAGAGTAAATCTGTGTGCTGAATATTGAGGGTAGAGAAGAAAAGGACTGAAACAGGTGGCTTGCTCCAGAGTTGGACATGAGATTGGAGAACTAGATTTGGTGGAAAGGAGGAAGAGATAAAGGTATGCAGTTGGCCTACTTGCTTCTATGACTCTCTAAAGAGTTTATATTCATAGCATTTACATAAATATAACCTGAATTGAAAATGCCATTATTCATCCTCAGACAAGAAGAGAGGACAGTTTTGTGTTTATCCTAAACAGATGCCTTTCTCTACCTTTTGCTCTCTCAAGATTCTTATTAGGAAATCTTTACTAAGCAATTTTACACAAACCTCAAAATTTTACTGTCTACAAATGCTGCTCAATCCTGCTATTTACACCTTTACCGTTCCTATATCTATACATTTTTCCTTTAGCCTTTTACTTAACTACTGCTTTCTTCAATTTTTAAGCTACTATAACATGACAAAACTACACAGATAAGACCCTCCACAAGAAAACCACAGACCAGTTGGTATGGTTGAGTCACCTTTCTAAACGCATTGCCTATTGTACTGCCTATATAGATGTTATGTGTCTTCCTAGGTTTAGCTTCTTCCTATTGTGCATCCGTATAAAGTCCTGCCCAAGCTTTTCAGCATGAACAGCAAGGTCACTGATGGATTCTGTATCTGAGGAAATATTACAATTTCCTCTCAAGTTTTCCCCTTCTGGTTTCAAGAAGTCAATATCTGCAAATTGCTTTTTCTAAATACCAGTCACTCAAATGATCTCTTTTCTTTCATTCATTTAATTAATCCCTGGGGTCAGAAAGGAGGTGTTAGTATAGAAAATGGAATCTGCTGCTTTATTGGCTTCCAGAAAGAAATAAAAGGGCAAAGAATATGCTGATTGTAGAGAGTCACTGAAAAGGGCCTATAGGAACAGCTTCATATAAAGTGTTTATTGAGTTGTTTTCTCATCACCCCATCTTCTGACCACCAGCTGTAGTTACCATGATGCCTTTCCAGATAAGAAAGGCCTTTGCAATTTTTGTCTGGGAGGATGCTCATTAAACCCTGCCCCATCACTATTTGTATACTACATGTTGAAGTGCCCAGAGAGGTGACATGGAGGCTGGAGGCTCTTAGAATAAGCCTTGAATGTCTGTGGCTCCCAAGCTTTGTCGATCATAGACACTTGCGAGACTTCTCTTGACTATATAAACCATGGCCTTGAGAAAGTTACTTCAGATCTTGCCATATTCTAATCCTTATCTCTATCTACACAGTAGCTTAAGACCCTGAAAATTGATTACTTGTACCTTACATTTATTAAGTGAGAATTAATTATCCCAATAAGTATTATCTGTATAATCAAAAACTATTTTTGAGTCAGTAAAGCATACATCCTTCAGTGAAATTTTTAAAATAAGAAAAATATAATAATGACAAAGTACTTACGACAAATGTAAACTTTCAGCAAAAGCTAATATTTTCCACTCCCTCAAACCATCTTTAAACATGTATGAGAACTTCATGAAATTAAGACTGCTAATTGGCACCTTGGATTTGGTATTATTAACTTCTTAGTCTGGTAAATTTCTGTATGCCCAAGGTCAAAATATTCAACTAAAATAAGGTACTGCTGACAATACCTCCATTTGTTTGGTTGGTTGGTTTGATTTTGGTTTGGGTTTTATTTCTGTGGATGATTTCTCTTCTGTGATAAAGCACCATGACTAAAAGTAACTTATAGAAATAAGTTTCAGAGGGATAAGAGTTTATTGGGGTGAGGAGCCATGGGAGTAGGCATTCATGTAGCCAAAACAGGAAGCTTACATTCTCAAATTCAAATACGAAGCAGACAGAATGAGCTGAAAGCAGGGAGAAACTATATACTCTTACAGCTCACCCACAGTGACAAACATTATTCATCATGGCTGCACCTCCTAATCCTTCCCAAGCTGAATAGATCCACCAACTGCAGATCAAACATCCAAACATGTGAGCCTATGAGGAGGGCATTCTCTTTCAAACCACCACATTGTAATCCATGGCCCCCATAGACTTGTACCCATAACCTAATATTGAATGAAAACGAAAACAAAAAGGAAAGGAAATGAATTACTGCTCCTTGGTATGGTGAAGGAAAAAGTCTATTACAGGTGTGTGGGAGAGCAGTCAGAGGCAGGGACATCTAGGAAAGTGAGTCCAGAGTGGACATACCCAGACTGAGCTGGGACACATGCGGTGGAGGGAAGGGAGAAAGGAGAGGAGGTATGAACCAGGTACAGCATCCAAGAGTCAAAGTTTCGAAGACAGGTAACCAAAATGTCTGAATTATATAGAAAAGAGTCTCTGGAAGAAGGGCAGCCCAGGGCTGAGGAGTTCAGAGTAGGAGGTGGAGTAAGCAAGCCCTAACCTATAACAGGTAGGACTTGTGGATTGGATATTCTGGTTGCCAGGTACAGCTCTGGTATATTAAAGAGGCACCTCAGCCATTTGTTCTGGATTTGAAACTTAACAAATACAAAACCAACTTCAAAAGTCCCCATGGTCTTTCACAGTCCCCACACAGTTTAAAGGTCCAAATCTCTTCTGAGACTCAAGACAGTCTTAATTGTAACCCGAGATAAAATCTGTCAATATACAATGGCACGGAACAAACATTCTCATTCCAAATGAAGGCATAATGGGGAAATACTAGACCAAAGCAAAACTGAAGCCCATCAGGACAATCTGTAAATACTGTAACTCCTCATCTGATATCAAAAGGCTTAGATGGATCAGCCCTTTCAGCTTTACTGACTGCAATATCCTTTTCTTTCTCTTAGGCTGGTTCTGTTAATACCACCCACCAGGAATAAGACCACTACCATGTTTAAAGTCAATTTTGAAGCAAGCTCTGATTAAATACTAGCCAAGCTGATAGACTTTCTGGCCAGGTCCATCTCTAGTCTCCCAGAAAATGGCCCTGAATCATGTTTTTCAGGAGGTTAAGAAGGCAAAACCCAAAATTCACTGCGTTTCCCACAATGTCTAATCAGGGATTGGCATAGATCCTGCATTCATACCTCCTGCCTGCATCCAATTAGGGCAAAGGTACATGTGTGACTGCCCATGTGTGACCCAGAACATGCAGTGTAGATGGGCCAAACAAACTTGTTTAGGGGAGTGAATACATGTGGCTTGTTATCTCCCATAAACAACAGCCTCCAGCATTAGGAATTATCTGTCCTTTGGCGAAGGGGTTGAGGATCAGAGGAATTTTTATTTCATGGATCACTTAGGGATAGTAATTAAAACTTAAAATGTAACTTTGGCTCTCACAATTTCCCCTTGAATTGTATCCTGAGTCAAATTATTGACTCTGTGATGGGTATCTATTGATATTGGAATCTAATCACCGTAAGACTAATGGTACCCAAACAGGAATTATCATTTCATTAAGGCATCAATGGTGCAAGAGCCAACAGTAGTTATCAGAAACAGAAGGTCCAAAGGCCCAGTGATGGCTGGTTTCAGAGTTACTACCTAGAAAGAGCCTGGAAATGATAATGGGTACAAGTTGTTTATTTCATCTCAAGTCTCCTTTTTTGCAATGGTTTTTTTTGAGTATAGCCAGAATATTTCTAATGACTCCTGAGTACATAGTCACAATTTTCTCTTAAAATTATACAATAACCTCACTGTTTTACATAGAGCAGGTTGAGTACTCTATCATAATATAGAACTATTTCAGCTAATAAATCAACTTGTTGATAAATCTGAGTTGATTTGTTTTTAACAGGTACCTTTTCTGGTATTACAACAAACACTATATGTAACCATTTTGTTCCCAATGCCAGGGGGTTTCCTTTTGATCTAACATTCCAGCCTGTTGGAGCACAACAGGCAATGTACTCCCTCTGTAATTATTTCCTGATTAAACTAGGAGCCACGTAGGTTAGAATGCTAGTCAAAGGCAAGGAGGAAAATCAGTTAGTGAGGCATTCACCAGAAGCATCTGGTCTGCTGACCCAGCTGAAGGGGCAGGGAGCAATCACATTGGCTGTGCTGGTCCACACTTGCTTTCAGCAAGTCCAGGGCTCATAGTCATTTGGAGCAAGATGTAGTCAGCAGCTGATGCTTGAATGTTGTCTGTCAATTAAGTGGAAATATGCCAAGACAGATATAGACTAGGGACAGAAGTTAAAATTTAGGAACTTAAAGGCAAGTAATACATTTGAAATATTCAGGCCCATTATCCTGGTAGTCAAGGGAGGGGAGAAGTCCTAAGACCAAGAGAGAGAGAGAGCGATAGAGAGAGAGATCCCATCCGTAGTAATAGACAGGTGGGGAATCTTAGACTGTACTTAAATGGATACCTTTTGATCTGTGAAACATAAATCTCAGACTTATGACTCCCTAGATTCTCTGAAGCTTTTATTATTTTTTTAACTTTACAAAAAGACAAAAGTTTTAGGTATATTAGCATTACCATTCTGTACTGAAATCCACATTGTAGAAAAAGCAGGTATGTAGTGATATTTTATTTATGTTTTAACAAATAATGCTTGCCTGAAGATCAGAGTGCAGAGCTAAGCTACTAGAGGTAAGGGAGTAGTGTTACACCTTTAACCCCTGGACTCAGGAGATAGAGAAAGAGGTATCTGTCAGGCTACCCTGGGCTACACAAGATTGAATATGTCTAAAAGAGAAACAGAGCTCACACAAAGGTTATTTCAGCACTTGGGATCACACGCCTTTAATCTGAGTATAAGAAGGTGGAGACAGGGGTGATATGACTGGGTGGAGAGAAGAATATAAGGCAGAAGGAGACAGGAAATCAGGGAAGTCTAAGGTTTGTTGGAGACAGCTGCAGTCTGAGGTTTGGTAGAGACAGATGGGATCTGGAGATACAGTCTGAGGACAGAGTTGCTCTTTTGGTCTGAGCATTGGTAAAGGTGAAAGAACTCTCCAGTGTCTAGCCTCTCTACTTCTCTGATCTTCAGCATTAACTCTTATATCTGACTCTGGGCTTTTATTATTAAGACCAACGATAATTTGTGCTACACAGGTAACAGATATCTGTTAAACAGTTGGAGTAGACTCACACTTTTAAGTCCTAGCAAAAGCTATATATTTGGGATATAAAGCATGAACCTTGTTTCCTCTGTCCAGAGAGCTGGATATATATTTTAGCCTGAAGAAAAACACCTTTAAGTCTATACTTAGAAAACAATCAAAGAAATTTTAAAATCTTGAGACTGTTAATGAACAATAAGTAGTCAGTACTCTACCACCTTTATAGAAAGGAGACAGAAATCTTAAACATTTCTCATGTTCACCTATCTTAAATCACTTACGTGTATCTTGACAACTTGTTTTTATACATCTTAGATCATTTTCTGAAACCCTCAAAACTTACTTAAGCTTTCACATCCTTAGACATTCATATATTTTAAAACATTTTCTTGGACCCTCAAAACCTGCACAGACTTTAACCCATTTTCTTCAAATATAATCATTTACTAGAAACACAAGTAGTTATTACTGAGAACATTCATTGCAGAGCATGTTCCTTTAATGGAAAATTATATCTAAGACCTGATTATATTTTAATATGAAGCCTGCTAGTAAGGCAAACCTATCTGCCCTTTCTCAACATGAGACCCAGAAGCTCTAGAAAAAACTATTCCTAATTTATACATAAGAAATGAACTAACAAGGTGACTGCAGCCTTAGGAAATAATCTGGTTGCCTGTTTCTGCTAAATTAACAAAGCAATAGTTAGCCTAACCATCAATACCATCAGACCTCTGAGAAGGACAAATTATAACAGGAATGATAATACAAATGACCTGTCTATCAGTTAAAATGACAAATATTAATCCAGGACACACATAGTCATCCCAGACCTCTGGGGTCTCCATGGAATTGGGGGGCAGAGGTACCAGAGAAGTATCAGTCTTCAGCCACCAGGTACACAAAATGATAGGATTTTCTATGGAGGGTGAAAAGGGGGCACTGACCTTACTTTGTACAGGAAAAGTAGGTCAATAAACTCTCCAGTGTCCAGTTTGTCCACAGTTTGTGATGGGTCTTGGCAACAGATGTGGCATTGAGGCATTCTTGCCCAGTGGTTAGCATTACCACTTATTAAGTAAATCTGAGCTAAACAAACCTAACCTAGACTTAACCTTGAAAGCACATATAGGAGGCTAAATAAATATTTTCTTGTAATTAATTGTATCAGAGCTTAGCATGACTACAATTATAGTTCTGAATGCATTAACGAATTTGATACTTTATGAGATGACTATTAACTTTTATGTCTTAATCATCTTTAACACTTTACAATAAGTTATCCTTTAAAAATGATAATTACTGAATTTAAGCTCCTTTTAGTATCAAAATAAAATGTTTAACTCATAAGCACTGTCCACAGATAGACTGGGAAATTTCCCAATCATTTTATACTACACCATTACAGAATATAAAAGTTTTTTATATGACTCAGTTTATCAAATAACTTAAGCCTAACAAAGTAAGCAAAGACAAGGATGCTTGGCATACATTATTAAGCATGAATAGATATTAGGTAAGGAGACACATTCTCTAAGCCAGTGGTTCTCAACATTCCAGATGCTTCAACCCTTCAACACTGTTCCCAATATTGTGTTGACACACCAACCACAAAACCATTCCCAATTATATTTCACAACTGCAAATTTGCTACTCTTATGAATCACCATATAAACATCTAATATGCAGTTGGTCCTGAGTTACCCATGTAAAAAGACTTTCAACCCTGAAAGGGTTGATACTTATGGATTGAGATGCTGCTCCAAGTTATTTGTTAAAGTTTAAGCTTTCTCAACTGTTTCTGCAAAAAATAAAGCACCTTTCTCTACTCTTAAAGTAGAAAGGAAGATAATGGCACAACCACACTATGCATAAGGCAAAACAAGCTCCGAAAAGCTTTCTAGACTGCTTCTTGCTTTCTGGGTGCAATAACATATTTAGAGGACCCTGAGAAAATTAGAATAATGACCAAGTCTTAGGAGAGCTAGCCATAACATTTGTTGTC
Organism: Ondatra zibethicus; assembly: GCA_004026605.1. Classification (NCBI taxonomy): domain Eukaryota; kingdom Metazoa; phylum Chordata; class Mammalia; order Rodentia; family Cricetidae; genus Ondatra; species Ondatra zibethicus. The sequence continues at coordinate 15,077 of PVIU01022590.1, forward strand.
CAGTCTTGGTGCAATAGGAAAGCATACGGCTTATCTGTAAACCTGGTTAGAATAGTCTGTGAGGCTGGATCATCTCATTCAGCAGCTTTGAAGCTGTTCTGGTTGGGGAACTCTGAGGAAACTGCAATAGAGACACTCTGAGAGGCTGAATCATCTAGGCCACTTATTTTTAACTGTGTCTGTTCCACTTGCTCTGAAAACACACAAACTTTCAAAAGTAACATACCTATGTGTATTAACAAAAGTATGGACTGTATATTGTACACAAGCCAAACAAATACAATTTTTTTGTTTTATGTTTGAGCAGGTAAAATATACATCACCTGTTTTGTAGTTTTTCTATTTTTATTTCTTTATGTCTGTAGTCAAGAATTTCAAGAGGTGTCCCGATCAAACCTGTTTCTCTTCAAGGTTTAATGAATTCACAACCTTACATTTTCTGTGTAAACAAAAGCATAACGTCTTCCCCAACCTAACATATTTTTGAATTCCGTTTTAAAATTAAGACATTCCTAAAGTATTCAGGGTTAAATGGGAACTGGAGTAATAGAGTTTGTAAGCTGCAGTCGGGTTGTGAGGAAGGACTGAGGGAGCCTGGAGGCTAACATTGACCTGGATAAGTTAATAGGCAGCACAGTCATATATTAATGGAAGAGCCACAAAGCCTCAAGCTAAAGATAAAGAGACTAATTCCCTTTTTAGTAATCAGGAATTTTCTTCAAGTCCCTGAGAAAATGAGTGGTTTTGTATAAATCTCCAACCTTGGGAAAAGGACCTGATTGGGGGACCAAACACATAGTCCACATTGCTCTTAACCCTACTTTCAGGCCACTACTAAGATGAGACATTAAACCCCACTTACAGTGTTTAAGCATTTTCCTCTTCCAAAGTCTCCAGCATCCCCCACCCCCAAAAGCACTATTAGGTCTGTCATAGTTATATGTCCACTCCAGGCACCAACTTCTTAGATTCTTTTCTCTTGCTGAGAAGAGACATCAGGACCACCGCAATTTATAAAACAAAGCAATTAATTTCAATATCATTCCAGTGGGTAGTAGAGTCTATGATGACAGGAAGAATGGCTGCAGGCAATCAGGCATAGTGCTGCAGCAGTAAATAACAACATACATTATATCCACAAGCAAAAGCAGAGAGAGAAAGAGAGACAGCACTAATTAGAAATTGTGTGGGCTTTTGAAGCTTAAAGTCCTATCTTCACTTGAAGTACTTCCTTCAGCAAGGCTGCACCTCCTAAGCCTTTCCAAACAGTACATCAGCAGGAAATGAAGCATCCAAATGCCTGAGCCTTTCAGGACTTGTATCTTTCAAACCACCAGTTTGTTTGCTTCACTCTTTACTTGAATGCCCTCTTTGTTATGAGGATCTATTAGGTGTATTCCTAAACTAGCCCCAAGGATTTCCATCTTCTCACATACACACTCTTTGTAACTCTTGTGAGTTTTTGTGGCTGGAACTTGCTGAGGTATGGCTACATGGTGTTCTGTGGTAAAAGGCATAGTATTCTAGGAGAGCCTGATCTAATAATGTCAGCCCTCCAAGAAGCAAAGAATTTTCTCTGACTGGTCACAGAAGAGAGCATGCAAGAGATTTATTCTTGTTTCAGAGGAAAAGAAAATATCTATGTCAGACGCTGTTCAGTGTGCCATGTGTTAAATTGTAGTCAGTTCTGGTGGCTGTGTGGTGGTGACCTGGTCACAGCTAGTAATATCATGAGGATCTCAGTTATAAGCTACAAGGAACTACTTTGGACAATAGGTAGTAGTCTTAGAAGAAAACCTTGAGCTCCAGATGAGCGCCAACTAAGAGGGGAATTTAGCTTAGTGAATCTAAGTCTTCTTTGCAATCCAGATTTTAATCTAGAGATACTGTGGAATAGTAAATTTATATTACTTTCAACTGCTAAATCTCTGTTAATTTGGTATAAAACAAAAGAAACTAAGCACTTTTTTGGAAGGAACATAAAATTCTGTTTTTCTTGTCACACATACATCCATGTGTAGGAAGCTAAGTTTGTAAGAACTACCAATATCACAATAGTCATGTGAATCAAATCCTTGAGATGTTCACATATGAAACATTTCTGTACCTGACTTAAACATTTCATTAGTATCTAACGGAGCACAAAGACCAATAGGTCTTGTATTAAAAATTTCCTCACTTATATTTTTTAATCTATATAGACTAGAAATAAAGTGAATGGTTACTTCAAACCTACACATGGCAGGATATTATTATATTTGTGATCCAGAAATTATTACCTAGTAAAACCTAGCTATGTACAGATAAAAGATAAGTCTGGAATATGAGTATAGAGGATAGAGAAATTGTTCAGCACTCATCACTAACCAGATAGTGCAACCTCCACATTTATTGTTTTAGTTCTCAAAAGAGCATGTATAATGACATAATCATCTTCATTTCTAGGTGGGGAAGCAAGGGTTTGAATATATGATGTAAACTGAAAGTACTAGGCAGAGCTCTAGTTCAGTTGCAGGGCTTTCAGAAACCCACCAGATACCAAAACCTATGCATGCTCCAGTCCTTTGTGTTATATGGTGATGTGTTTGCATGAAACATACATACTCACTAGTATACTTTAAATCATCTCTAGCTTTCTCACAATGCAATGTCCATCTATTTAAATAGGTATTATGCTGTACTCTTTTAGGAAATGTTGTAAAGAAAATTCACCTTGAATTTCTTTTTCAGTATTCTCAACCCACAGTTCACTTTGCAGATGCAAAATTTAAGAACATGGAGGACCTGACATAGTTGTTTCCACTATTGCTATGGAAGTTTATAAACTACACAGAGTACACTTAAGGCATTCTGAAAATGCTTCTCATTAGCAAAGACTGTTCGGCTCCTACTTTAATGTGTCCCTATATATAGTTAATGAAATGCCATCCTCTGAAGACTGGAGACTCATGACCTATGAGACTTCATAGGCTGGTAGCCTCTGCCTTGAAGAACACAGGTACTGGTTTTATCCCTACTCTAGTAGCTTAATCTAGAATCTTGTCAAGATACCTATAGTATTCCTTTAACCCTGGGATTTTAAAATTCTGTTATTCCATGAATGTTTTACATCTACTGAAAGGATCATGCATTGTATATCCTTTGGTTTTAGTTTGTTTTTGTTTTGTCTTTCAGTCTGTTTATTTGGTGTATACATTTATTGATTTACCTCCTTTAACCATTCATGCATCTATAGGATGAAGCCTACTTGATTATGGTGGATTAAAAAATTTTGATGTGGTTTTGTTTTCAGTTTGTGAATATTTTATTAAGAATTGTTTATCTATGTTTCTTTCTTTGTTGGGTCTTCACATAGTTTAGGTGTTATTGCTGTTGTGGTGCCATAAAAAGAATGATGCAAATGTTCCTCCAGGTTTTATTTTGAGGAATCATTTGAAAAGTATTGACATTAATTCTTTTTTAAAGAGTTTGTAGATTTTTTGCTGAATCCATTTATCACTGAGCTTCTTTTTTGTTGATATTTTTGTTGTTATTGGGAGACATTTAATAACTGTATTACTGCTTCTATTTCACTGAAGGTTATTGGTCTGTTTAAATTAATTATTTTATCATAATTTAACTTTGATCATGTTATATATCAAGAAATTTGTCCACTTCTTTTAGATTTTCCAGTTTGGTAGAATGAAGATTTTTTTAAAGTATATACTTATGATTCTCTGGATTTCCTCAATGCCTGTTGTGATGTTCCCATTTTCATCCCTAATTTACTAATTAATATTTTCACTGTATTTTAGTTAATTTTGCTAAGGGTTTATCAATATTATTGATTTTCTCAAATAACAAACTCTTCATTTCATTGATTCTTTGTATTGTTTTTGTTGTTTCTATTTTATTGATTTTATCCCTGAGTTTGATTATTTCTTGAAGTCTATTCCTTTTGGCATGTTATTTCTTCTTCTTCTTCTTCTTCTTCTTCTTCTTCTTCTTCTTCTTCTTCTTCTTCTTCTTCTTCTTCTTCTTCTTCTTCTCCTTCTTCTTCTTCTTCTTCTCCTCCTTCTCCTTCTCCTCCTCCTCCCCCTCCTCCTCCTCCTTCCTCATCTCCTTCTTAATTCTTCTCTTCCTCCTCCTCCTCCTTCTTTTTTTTCTAGAGTTACATGTGTGCTACTTACTTGCTAATATGGAATCTCTCCAATTTTTTAATGTAGACACTTAGTGCTATGAACTTGCTTCCTCTCAATCTTCTGGTCAGAAGACCACCCCTCAGGAAAGCTGACTCAAGTAAAGATATAGTAAGGAAAACATAGGAATGACCTGAATGACATAATAAATTATACATGCATCCTGGTAGCCCTCCTTCATGATAGTTGTTTGTTTTACTATGAAGCCTGCTGGCTTGCTTTTTTTTTCTTTTCTAACTAAAAAAGCACATAATGTTCCTTTTCCTACTTTCCAGCTTATCTTTGGATACCAAGCAAAATCATAGCTGTATTTTTACTGACACTCTGGCCTTACTGTATCTCTGAAGAACCCTCTCACATGGAACTGCTTGCTGATCTCCATTGCTAATTTTGCCTACAATTCTTTTGGACTCTAATTCAAATCACAGCTATCTCTCTTTCCCTCTTATTCATATTCCTCCTTTTTGCAACTAGTAGGGTCTACAATCTGCCTGCCCCACCATTTTTTTTTTCAAATTCTATCAAATGGTCCCCAAGCTGAAAACATTTTAAGATGATTTTGTTAACCAACAAAACTAAGAACTTATGAAAGGGTCCCTTAAGTTCTTCAAAAGCATTAGCAGTTTTGTGTGGTATGAGTTTGAATAGGTTTTACAAAATATATTTAGATCTAACAGTTTACATATGTATGTGTGCTTTCATGTGCATATGCATAGGTATGTGTAGGTGAGTATGCACATGCCTGTGTACATGTGTGTACATTCTAACTGATGACCTATGCTAATGTAAATTGTCTTCCTTGGTTACTTTCCACCTTATATAGCGAGGCAGAGCTTCATGCTGAACTCATTGTGACTTTTTCAGCTAGTCTGGCTGTCCAACTTGCTCCAAGGATTGGAAATCTAGACTCTAGTCCTCGTGCATAGAGAAAAAACTCTTTACCTGCTAAACTATCTCTCCAGCACTAGCACTGCATTTAAAAAAAGAAATGATAGCAAAAGCCAGGGAATTTTGAAACAGAAAGTAAAGCAGAGCTCTTTTGTTGAAAATGTTCTGCTCTCTTTTTGTTTTGGAAACAAGTGCTCTATTTTGTGATTTTATGTTCCTACAAGTTAAGAATTTTTCATCCCTTAAGGAAAAATATGTATCATGGTTCTTTTTGCTATTTTTATAGTAGTAAAATTATAATAACAGGTGTTTTAAATTTTACATTGCTTTCAGCTTTCTTCGTATTTCAAACTTATATAATCTCTACTATTTTACCTGTGTTAACTGAAAGGCAGTTTAAAAGTTGAAGCCATTTCTGAGAGATCCTTTACTGCCTGTTACAGTGATGACCAGGACTAAAAGAGAGACAATGGAGAAATCCAGATAATCCACAGAGTAAGCAGAAAAATATCTTTCTGGATTCTGGCCAGAAACTTGAGAGTGGGAAACAGCTTGGACTGGATGCACGCCCAGGAACCACTACTTCAGCTTTTGGCCCAGGCAGCAGTGTGCAACCATCTCCACAGTCTCGTCAGAGGAACCAGGCAATCCGAAATCATCCACTTTGCAAACTACATAAACAGTCCAAACACTTACAGCCTTATATGATTGGGACCTGGCCTCCTTCTCCACACTTTTTGGAATGAGTTTCCCACATACTATGACAGAGACACAATTATCAAACCATGGGGCACAGGACACCACTTGTAACCACTTGACATATCCTTGGCATTTGGATTTAGGTCTTTGGAAAACAAGATGGTTTTACTGTGTGTCATCTCACTGTGGAGAGAGTGGTAAAGTGTTTAAGTGAGGTCCGGATACCGAGGTAGAAATTAGGCTTAGATATAAAAATAAAGGTGCTATTGCTATTTTATGTACGTATTTTGATTAAAAAATAATTAGAATGCTTTGCATTTAAGAATAAATTTAAAACAAAAAATGGAGGAAGCAAGTTTAGTGAACTGTGTCACTAGCTGGTTAATGATTAACAGAACTATAACATCCAACATATGGACTTATCCAATTAGCAAATTACTAATTCAGATTTAGTAATGAATGCCTTTGTTTTCAACATCAATTTCAACTTAATAAGATGTTCTTTCTGTTTCACTATCATCACAAAAAATAAGGTTCCACAGTTAGGTGATTTAAGCAAATGAGTGACTGAACCTTAGATTCAAGCCTTTCCTGATTTTGGTATCCTATTGCAGAAATATCACTGAGGGCAAATTCATTCCACAACAAGAACTTACTTGTTTCCAAATAGAAGTATATATTTTAGCCCTATCAGAATCACACACTGCGGAACTTGTTCCATCGAGTGTTCAGAGGACAGATAATTCCTGAACTTACTCTCTACTCCATGGCTTACTGGAGCAAATGAAACACATGTCTTTTAAATATTGTTATGTAACTGGCCAAGAAAGGCACATTAACAACCTTCTGTGATTAATGATACAGAGAACCAGGAAACACATGTAAGCAGGTCTCTATAGGATGATGTCAAGCCACTGTGAAAAAACACCTGGAGGCAGCTTGTGAAACTCAGCTGTTCACACTTTAAAACAAGGAGATAAACTTATGAGTCAAATAACCTGGGAGACTGTGCAGGAAGCTCATCTGCCAACAAGTTCCAGCTGAGCTTAAAGCACAAGGTCCATTAAGAGAAAGTCCCAAGAGCCATCAGCAGAGAAAGAAAGTGAATAGAAAGTCAGCAACTTCTAAGAAAAGCCAAGTGTGGCATCATCACCTGTCTTGGTTGCTCATGCAGACATCCTGAGCAGCAGTGCTTCTTATGCATTGTGCTTTTCTGCCAAAAGCTAGGACAGTGCTTCTCCATACAGGGCTATCCTAAAGGTCCACACAGCATCATTATCTATGCTACACCTTTCATGCCCAGGCTAAACAGCAAGCCAGGGTCGAATGTCAAGTTACACAGTGGCAAGTTAGACAGTGAGCTCTTCCGTTGTTCTGGGACAGGGAAATCAATTTGCTGTAGCTGGCTGACAGGTGGCATGTTCTCTTGTAGACAACAGTAGTCTGTTGCAGTTGCCAGTATGCAGTATGGCTTACCAGGCTGCCCTAATTCCATGGGGACTCATTTATCTGGTGGGTCTTTACTCAAGTGGCTAAGCTATGGCCTCTGGAATAGAAGTTGTGGCAGTTGAACTGGTGTCCTGTTTCTCTCAGGGGTCAGATCAGCTAAGTAATGTGGAATTAGGGGTGGCTGGTATGTATTAGGGTGAGGGGAGGTTAAAAAGATGTTTCTTGTCCTGTTCACTCACTCCCTTTATCAAGTTTCCAAAGGTAAATGTCTCACCTCACTACTATCCTTCCCCTAGATTTCTTTCCCTAGAGGCCAATAATGAAATCTGTACAGTGGAAACAGCCTGAGGGTCTACTGACTAATAATCTCATTAATCCTCATGGCACCTTCTCAGAAGAAATGGGCTAAAATGACAATTACTACTGCACTTCCGCATATGGAAAGCTGGAACTGCAAAGAATAACACAGACTTGCCCTAGGAAATGGAGGAGCCATGATGAGAAGGAACAAGACTCCAGAACAGGATTCTCAGACAAACACTTTGTAGTCTTCCTGAGCTTCTTTAATTGGTTTGTTATCAGGAGATGTCAGTTTACATCCAAACACACAACTGTATAAGTATTCTTGGATAATGTTGTAGAAAATAGAGATTTGGCATTCTAATGATTTGAACATGCAAAATTGAGTGTGTCTAGATCATTTCCATTCAGTAACCCTGTAATATTGTGAAACCAAAATGCAATCCCTGAGCTGAATTTGTGAGCCTTTCTCCCCAGACTTCCACCCTCCTCGTGTGTGTGTGTGTGTGTGTGTGTGTGTGTGTGTGTCTGTGTTCATCTGTTTACCACAGCTGTTTGAATGTTTGACTAGTCTAGTCTAATATAGAAAGATTGGTGGTGATTAGCCTGGCAGACAAAAGGAGGAAATGTAGTCAATTTATGCCTCAGGCTGAACTAATTTTAGAATTAAGCATGAATGTAATATCCATACATAGGTAACACATATTAACAAAGATTGAAGTCAGAAATCTATTTGTGGTTTTGTTGTATGGGTAAAAATTCCATAGCTTTAGCAAAACCATGACTTTTGTTGTTCAGAATGGACAGGAGAATTACAATGGAAGTAATAGTGAATAAAACGCTATGAAAGAAAATGTCCGATAGTCCATAGACAGCATTTGAACTCTTTGCTTCTGGTAGGTGTTCATGGCACTTTGTACAGCATGTATTAGTCAAAAACATATTGAGGGTGCTACAGAGAGCTGAAAACAAGACTTTTACACAGTAGGTGTATAAACTATATCTCCTGTCCAAGCACTAGGACAGCTTGTTCCTCCTAAGAACAGTAGGTTAGTCCAAAGAAAGTTGAAACTCAATTTTCAGCAGCATCGTGGAACTGAAGAGTAATGAGATTAGCCCCACTTTTCCTTTTTGATTTGTCTGTCATTGAAATATTATTAAACCATTCAAAAGGATAATGCATCATGCCACTTTTAAATTAGCAGAGTAATGGAGAATTACAACAGAGTTTGCTGTAATCCAAACTGATGCTCTTTCCACAACTTTTCAGTAGGAGCCTGGAGGATGTAAAGATGTTGGTAAGAGAAATCCACACCCAGGCTGCCATTGTGGATCAATTTATTTTACATAAGAAGTCGACTTGTCCACTCAGAGTTTTATTGTGATTGTTATAGTTATAATATAGATTTACTGATGTTACAATGGTATTTACGTCACTTGTTAATCAGATGACTAGTATAGCCCCATTGTGCTACTTCCAAATACATAGTGACAAACACCTATTAGTAGAAGTTAATTAGCACAAATAAACAATTTCAACAGAGGTACAGCATACAAAATCTACATACATAATCATTGCACAAATATAAACTAACAATGGACAAAGCAAAAATAAAATCAAGAAAGCAATTCTACTTATAATAGCAAGAAAGAATAAAATACTTAGGAATAAATTTGAGAAAATGTGGAAAATTTGTATAGTGTTGCAAAAAGTAAATAATAGCTCAACAAGTCAGGAGCTTTCTATGTCATGAGCTAGAGAGTGTGATTTCATTAAGATGGTCACACCCTGCAATGAAATGTTGAGGAACTCTTAGGAACCATAGCTTACATTATCAGGTAACAAAACCATCCCTAAGGAAAAGAGATAAAGAGATAAACAGAGGATGATCCCTGAAAAACTTCCTAAACCTCCAAACCTCTCCATTCAGGCATTGCTGAAATCTTGAGCTTCAGTTTCTTGGGAAGCACATACTCGCACGGGGTGTACAGGTACCTGTACTGCTAGTAAACCCATGCTAAAGTCTATTTTAAAATCTTGGAATACAATTCTTTTCTGCAGTGTAGTCAAGAGTACAGCATGGAAGTCTGTGAAACTCCTCAGGCTCCTGCAGGTGATAACATGGAACTGTGTCGCTAACCTCATCCCATTGATGCTGACGCTTCCACTTTGTTCTTTAATAGTTACTTTCCGAATCCATTGATATTCCATTTGAATATTATTTCTTATTCTTAAAAAATGTGTCAGAGGATTTATTTTGGCTGATTCTTATATCTTAACACTTTTAAGTATTCTGATTAGTGAGCATGGGATACTTTTCTGTGTGTTTTAAATTTCTTTCAAGAATGTTTTATAGTGTTCATTGTATAAGATGTTAACCTCTTGGTTAATTTAGTGTCTAGTATTTTATTCTTTTTTATGCCATTGTAAGTTGTATTGCTTTGAATAGTTAACTGATATAATTGTTACCTGATTGAATTTCTTAATTGTTGATGTGTCCACCATATTGATCCATTTTCCTACATTGAACTATCTTTGCATCCCAGGAATAAGTCCGTCTTAGTGCAAAATCTGTTCCATTTGCTCCTGAGTGTGGCTTGCCAGCATTTTACCTCAACATCCATAAAGGATGGACCCTATCTTTCTTTTTTGTTTCTGGCCTATTTAAAGGTAGAACTCTTCATATTACTATAATTTATTCCTTCACTTTTGCTGCAGGCAAGTTTGAACACGGGCTGATGCTACTTCCACTACTGTTTTGTGGAGTTCCTACCTGAACCCATCACATACAGAGTTCCTACCTGAACCCATCACATACAGAGTTCCTACCTGAACCCATCACATACAGAGTTCCTACCTGAACCCATCACATACAGAGTTTCCTACCTGAACCCATCACATATAGAGTTTCTCTTCTTTTGGAAATGTTGTTGTTGTTGTTATTACAATAATTCAATGTCCTTACAAATTAAAAGCTATTTAGTTTCCTATTTATTTTTCATTTAGTTTGGGCAGATCATATTTTTCAATTTCGTCTGTTTCTTAAAGATTGTCTAATTCTTTCTTTGTAGCTATTCATAGTAGCCAATTAAATTGATTTAGAATTGAAAATAATGTCTCTGTTTTTATTTCTTACTTTATTGATATAAGTACTTTCTAATTTTTTCAATTTTTCTGCTACATGTTTTCAATTTTGTTAACCTCAAAGAACTTCTTTTTATTTTCTATATAATTTTTACCCTCTATACAATTTATTTCTACTATAATCACATTTTCTTTCTTCTTCCAACTTTGAGTTCAGAATTTTGTGTTTCTTTTCTAATTTTTAAGTTTGTTAAGGTAGAAATTTGAAGTTGGTATTCTTGTTTTGTTTATGATACAAAACATTGATCTATTAGTTTTAACATTGCTTTTGTTGTATCTCATAAATATTGGTATATTCACTTGTAACTGTCTCTAAAAATTCTCTAATTTCTCTCACTATTCTTTGGTCAATGTAAAGTTTAATTCCTATAACTTTACAAAAATTACAGTTTTATGTTCTTATTCATTTCTAACTACATCATGTGATGCTTAAAGAAGGTATTTCTGCGGAATTTACCTTTTAGTTCTATTGAAGTTGAATAGTTTTTGTAGTGCTCTTATAGACTGCCCAGGAGGATTGAGAATGATTGGAATGCTACTGCCATTGGAAAGTATGTACTGAACTTGCCTCTTAAGTCTGGTTAGCACCTTGTAGTTTTAAGCTCTCTAATTTCTCACTTTTTTTGCCAAGTATTTCTAAACATTTTTGAGAATGAGGTATTGAAGTTTCCAATGATTTTGCAAGATTATATATTTATCCTTGCAATTGTTAGTTTTGCTTCTGATTTTGATGGTATGACATTACATGTATAAATGTTTTTAATTTAAAATTTTATATAACATTAAACCTTTTATTAATGTACAAGCTTATTGTGTTTTGTAAACTTATATTAAGAATCTATTTCATCTGATTTAGCCACCCTGCTTTCTTTTGGTTTCTATTTGCATTGAATACCTTTTCTGTTTTTTCACTTAGAATCTATATTTGAAATGCTGGATATAAAGTTAGTCTTAATATATTGTATAATTTAATACAGGGCATTCAGGCAACCTAACAGAACAACAGTTGTTTGATTAGTGTTGTTAATACTGCTCTACAGAAGATATGCAAGGGATCAACAAGCACCTAAAAACTGTGCTCAACATCATCAGTTTAGTGAAAATATAAACCTGAGAAGTGGGATTTTATACCTACCACTGGTGCAAATCAAAATATTTTTTAGTTTAATAAATAAACCATACATACATTTATTGTTTTAGTCAGAGATAAAGCATGTGTTACGCCAGTAGTGAAAGGAGGGGCCTGGAAAATGGGACCTGTGCTTTCACATGGAACTCTCGGAGCAGAGTGGTCAGCTGCACAAGTCTGTGATTCGGTGCCACAGCTCACTTTCTGCTGGTTTTAGCAGTTTGTTTTGTTGGCCAGAAAGCTGAATGTTTTGAAGAATATTGTCATAAATTTGGGGGAGAGTGATTTTTGTTTTTCTTTTTTAACTTAAAGGAGGGAAGAGTCATTTCCACCAATACAGTTTTGAAATTTCATTCCTTGAAAGCTTTTATATTGCTTATCTTACTCTTTCAGCACCTCTATGTTCATATGAATTTAAAGGAAAATATAAACGTTTAAGTATATAGACATATTGAACAATTCAGATGCTCTTAAATATAGTTGAGAAGTTCCTAAAAATGTAAACAAAAATTACTACATAATCCAGAAGTGTAATTTCTGGGAATATACCCCATTATCTGGACACTGTGTTACTATGTAATTACATATGATGAGTTGTCCATAGTAGCTAAACTAGAAACAACTTGAAGGACAAGTGGTGAAAGAAAGTTATTAGTGCAAGTGCAGCACTGCTCAGCAACAACAATGAATAAATTGTAAACACACCTGTGGAGCTAGGATTCAGCTGTGGAGAAGGAGTGCAAGCCAGACACAAAGTGCCATGTGATATATGACTCTATATGAATTGTCTAAAATAGAAAATTCTTGCAAAAATATGTAGATTGGTGGTTGCTAAAGAATGAAAAGAGATGAGATTAGCAAGTTTCTAATGGGCATTTCAGGGTGATATAACTCTTACAAACTAAAACAGTAGAGATAGAGCTAGGCAGTGGTGGCGTGTGCCTTTAATCCCAGCACTCGGGAGGCAGAGGCAGGCACATCTCTATGAGTTCAAGGCCAGCCTGGTCTACAAGAGCTAGTTCCAGGACAGCCTCAAAAGCTACAGAGAAAGCCTGTCTTGAAATGCAAAACAAAAAACAAATAAAAAAACAAGAACAATAGAGATGGTTCTAAACCTTTGTAAATATATTAAAACTCACTGGGTTGTAAACTTGAAGGATTAATTTTATGGTAATTCACTATTTACCATAACTCAACAGTGATAAATATCCATGACACCAACACATTCAGAGTAGAAAAGGCTCCAACAATATCTTATAATTCTAAAATTCTTATGATATCTTAGAATTAAAGACAAATGCTGGCATTTAAGTATTATATGGAAGGATAAACCTTATCTACTGAAGTCCCCAGGTCTCAGGCAGTGTTCATGGAGTAGGATAGAGATGTAAGAACTCTATGTAACTATTGGAAAACTGGAGAAATTTGCTGTGGGTAGGAATGGCAAAAGAGATTAAAGGAATTAGAAAGGAATCAACCAGGAAATGAATTCATTTCCCTAAAAATTTGTCCCTGATGTAACTATTACTCATGAGCAAACCACCTACCAACATTTTAAGCAGCAATATTTTACATATTTTTGCTATATTCTTCTTTGTATTTTATGCACAGCACAGCACATCTGGATGTACTATATATTTTTATGTCTTCTAAGATTGTCTCAAGTCCTGAAAAACAGATCTTTAACCTCAAGTTAAATATTGTAGGGTAATTATGTGGATATAAAAAAAACTGAAGTAAAGGAAATTAATTATAGTGGAAGGCTGTGTCCTCCATAGCTATGAAGGTTAGAAGCTTACCAGGAGATACTTGATGAGTCTCCCTGGGCTGCTAATTCATACTAAGCCTATGTGTCAACATGCAATGAAATACCTATGTCTATTTAGGTCTTGTCTATATAATATTAAAAAGTGTGAAAACTTTCATTCTATCAATTGACTATCTTAATATAATCTAAGTTATAATGCACTATCACTGTCCTTGGCATGTTATAAACATTACATGGTAAAGTAAATAATCTCCTTTTGTTCTGTTCATGTGGGTGCACAGTAGCAGCTACGAGAGTTCAATCCAAGTGGAGGATACATCATGCTGCAATCTAAAGGAGCTGTCATTGTGATGACATTTCAATGCAGTGTTCTATGGACAAAAGCCCTGCACACAAGAAGTAGACTCCTTTCTTCCTTTTCTCTGAGATTTCTCTCTCTCTCTCTCTCTCTCTCTCTCTCTC
>PVIU01022591.1:0-29061 GCA_004026605.1 Ondatra zibethicus
CTTTCCCCTACCCCCCACCTCTATCCCCTTCCCCTGGCTTCCAACTTTTGCCTGATGATCTTGTTTGCTTCCAACTTCCAGGAGGAAGTTCACTTTGCTATTCGGCTTCTCTGGGCTTGTGAGCTAAATGATAAGTGTCCTTTGTTTTATGGCTAGGGTCCACTAATGAGTGTGTGGGATGCTGGACAAGGATCTGTTTTATTTTTTAAGACAGTTCCCTATGTAGCTCAGATTCCCTTGGGACTTGCTATTTAACCAAAGATGACCTTGAACTCCTGATCTTGCTGTTTCTACCTTCCTAGTGCTGGTGTTGCAGGTATATGACACTTTGCCATACTTATTTTATACTTGTATTTAAATGATACATAAACCATAAAACTTGTTCATATTAATGAAATAACTTACACTGCATTAATACATGTATATACATTGTGTAATGTTTAAAGTAGGTTAACATATATACCTCCTCAAACACTTATTTCTTTAAAATGAAACATTGAAGAATTCTCTGTTCTAGGTGTTTGTTGTTATCTCTAGTTACACTTCTCTGTGGTAACATACCAGAAATTCTTGATGCTATCCAATGGTAGCTGATCAGAATTACCTATCTACCCTCCCCACATTTTACTCTCATTTCTATGAGATTGACTGCATTAACATTCCACATACTGAGTGAAATCATGTCATAATTGTGTTGCTATGCCCAGCTTGTTTCACTAACATAATGATCTCCAGTTCCATCTATGTTGTCACAAATTACATAATTTCATTCTGTTGTGACTGAATGGTATTCTATCTTGTACATATATATAAACTCATGTACATAGATACACAAAATATTCACTCATGCACACATGCACTACCATGAGTTATAGGCATGGCATTTCTTTATCCATTTAACAGTTGGTGAACAGATGAGTTGCTTTTATCTTGTGGCTGTTGTCAATAGTGCTGTTGTGAATATTGTAATATAGATATCTTTGTGACATACTAATTTTAATTCGTTTTGTTACATGTGTAGTAATAGGCTTGCTGAAAAAATGTTATTTATTAATTTTTTTGATTCACTATTTAAGTCTGTTTTATTAAAATGTTCATTATCTTTTATTTTCATATACTCATTTTATATGTCACTAGGTTTTATATAGAGAGTTTATGCAAATATATAATATATATGAATCTTATGCCCCCAAACCCACTCTCCCCTTTCACATCCTTTCCTTTCTCATTATTCCCTTTGTTCCCTAGAGAATTTTGCATCTATCATATTCAGTATTCAATTTCTGTTTATTTTTGCACAATTTTTCTATTCCACATTGGTTATTTTGATTATCTAAAGCCTTGAAATATTTTTAACAGATTATGTTTTTTCCTTTTTTAAAAAAATAGGGTCAAACAGTGCTGGTCCCAATCTTAACATACATCCTAAGCTTGCCTTTAACTTGTTGTGATCCTCCTGGCTCAGCCTACTGAGTTACAGGAATACAAGAATATTATTCTTTTATCTGTTGTTATTATCTGTCATCTTAGTTTCATTGTTCTGGGTAATAAAAATTGCACAAATGATGTCTTTCTCTATTAAGAAATTCTTGTTGAGGCGATTCTTTCCTAAAAGTTGTAAAGATAGTTTACTCAAATTGTTACATACATGCTTTGGTGTATGTAAACCTGTATGTTACTATGAAGTTATATTCTTTCACAGTTATAAATTATAAGAAAAATCTAATATTCATAGTTATTTTGATGAAGACTTATGATGACTGGACCATTATTATAACAGTAGTTGCTGACATGAAGTTTATATTCTACTGTCATCAGCATGCAATGCAGAAAGCCCTTACTTATTGAATGGGTTAGCTAACTGCATGACAACCTCCCCTTTGTGTTTTATCTGAATATGCAAACCATTACATCTTGGGGTCTATCTTTCTAGCAAAGTTCTGTAGTTCTTTTCTTGCCTGTTTAAAACATTCCAGGGAAAGTCTTGCTATCTTAAATGTTTATTTCCTCTTTTGTTACTAACTAAATCCCAGTTCTAGAAACTTGGCACACATGGATTAACAAAAATAAAAACTTTACCACATAATGAAAAATCTGATTCATGATTATTTTTTGTCTTTAGATTGTTTTTGAGAATTTCATATATGAGCACTGCATCTATATCACTCTTGCCCCTCCCTTCTTTCCATCTTTTCCCTTTCTAATTTGTGACTTTAAAAACTTATATATACACACTGAAAGTTAACCATTCAGAGTACATATACTCTTTTTCATAAGTATTGATAAAGCATTAAAATTATTGATACTTTCATATTTTGAGGAAATCTGAATTAAGTATTTTCATGTAAATTTCTGTATCCATTTAGGATTTGCTTTCTCATATGCTTCACATGGACCCACGTCAGCGTTATACTGCTGAACAAGTATTAAAACACTCTTGGATAACCCACAGAGAACAGTTGCCGAGGGATCAGCCAAAGACAAATGATGCATCACATGTTGTTACGGTAAAATGAACACACACTTAATGTGTATCTCATGTTACCCACTGATGTATAAAGTATCTTTATTTCTTGAAGATAGATTTTTTTATAAAGATTCATGAACTCTTAATGTTTTTTTTAACCATGTCTTTTATGATAAAATTCTTTTTTAGCTTATATAAATTTCCCAAAATAAATGGAGTTCATGGTGATTTTTTTCTTATATGCATATGATGTATTTTGGTCCTGCTTAGGGTCCTACTTACTCTTTAATGCCCTCTGAGAATCCCTTTCTCCCACCCACCTTGCCTTGTTCTACCCTGGTTACAGTATTAGTACCAATAGTCCCTTTGTCTTTTCAAAGCCTAGATACCGCATATTGGGGAAAGTGTGCAGCATTTACTTTTAGATTATACATTATTTTGTTTAACTTGACTATTTTCAACACATTTTCCGGCAAATGACATTTTGTTCTTTATTGTGGCTAAATAAAATTTCTACTGTACAGTTATTTCAAACCATATGTATGTATGTAGGTAGGTAGGTAGGTAGGTAGGTAGATAGGTAGGTAGGTAGGTAGGTATGTACAACTTAGCTGTTTCTGGTTCTATAACTTGGGCCCTTACTATAGCAGCTATGTAATAGGGAAAATTTCATAAGTAGAGGTCTTGTGGTGTATTATTACTTTCTTCGTATAGAGATTGTTACTGAACTTGTAATGTTTTGTCATTATTTTAGGAAGCAGTGGTTGCAACATATTCTGCCTTGACTCCCAAGGCTTTCCAACCAATTCTGGAGCCTGTTGCTGCTTCAAGTTTAGCTCAGAGACGGAGCATGAAAAAGCGAACATCCACTGGCTTGTAAGATTCATACTATTCCTCAGCTAACTGGATGAAGAGAAAATTAAATGTGTTGTGGGTTGGTTTGGTTTGGTTTTTGCCTAATCTTATATCAAGGTATTTTTTTTCCTGCCATATTACTTGAATATTCTATATAAGCCTCTCTTTTGGAGGTTGGAATTTTAAACAAACATATATAGGTCCATAATATTCATACTGTGTCATTTTGCAGTAGTGTCCAAATGTTTATATTATTGATGTCCACAAGGTCTTAACTTTTCTGAACATTAACTCACCAAATTCCTTTCAAACAAAGTTAACCTCATATTATTTTACACAAAAATAGTTTAAGGGATCATTAATATTAATCAAGATGCTTTGCATATGTTATAAATGTCATAATGCTAAACAATGACAGTATTTTTAACATCATATCCTGAAGAATAGCTTTTTGTTCTTAAAAGAAAAACAAAAATATTCTAGTAGCTTGTGCATAGCCGAAGTACTCCTTTCATTTGAGTATGTTTAGATACTAAATGTAGTGAGAGTAGTCAGATGCCAGAGCAAAATCCATTTGTGCTAATATATGAATTCCTGATATGGTTGGTGCCAAAGTTTTGATAGAATAATTAAATCACTAATAATGTGTGCAAACATATTTGTATATTATCCATAAGTGGCTTAAATCTAGAGAAAGTTTCCATAAGGCTTCTAATGTTTTATAGCTAATGGAATTGTAGTAAAAGTGAAGACATTTTTATCCAAAGGTTTCATGTTGGTATTATAATCTCCTAAATATGTCATAGTTAAGCCTTTGAATATGAAGCACATGGTGTTGATGCTATCTTAGTCTTACGTAAGCTGACTTTGAAGTTAACCAGTTGAATTTAATCATCTTTCTCCTTTATATGGAGTTACACTATTGTATTTCTGATTTCCATGTGATTTGAGCTGCAGTGTAGCATATTGATCTACCTTGAATCCTATGGTGATGTAGTTGAAGTTTTATTATAGTAGACTTGGGCACCTAGCACATATGAAACCATATAGTATATTTCAGTAAGCATTAGATGATTCTACGTAATAGTTGTACTTCAAGAAGAAAATCTAACATTTTAAATAAGAAATCCACATTAATGATTCACACAGAAATTAGAACACATTTAAAAAGCATATTTAAAATAAACCAACCAACTTGGTTTTTAGTAAATTTATGGTACAGAACTATACTGTGTAATAGGTATTGTTTTCCTTAAATGATGAAATTTTAAAATATCATTTTATGTTGTCGTGGAAAATACCATTAACTACTAATACTGACAGAAATAATTCGTGAATGTAAGCTGGAGGCCATCAGTCTTGTTTAGTGAATAGAAATGTGTACTTGTGTTGTTAGGTGTACTGGTTGCTGTGCATTTTACTTTCCTTAGTTTAGAAAAAACTGATTACTGAGTATACAATTTAGGCTAGGAGACATGTAATGTTAGTATTTAATAAAACAAACTATATGTATTCTCTTTAAAATGTAAGTGATCTGTATCCATGCACAAATATCTGTTTTTTAAACATAATATATAGAAATATGTATTCTTACTTTGAGGTATTTTTTTAAAAAAATTGAACAGTATTAAATAACAGCTGATCTGATGCCACATAATAGCATTACTTAGTCTTAGAGTTATATTTGTGCATTGTGTTCCAGTTTGGTTCATTTTGGCCCTTTTTTGCTTATTACAATAAGCACTTGCATTTAAAAATTTGTGTCCATATATTTTGAGTTTTTGTGCTCCTGTCATTATCTTGTTTGTGCACTTACACATTCTTATCAGTCTTTTGTCAAACTCAGAGATAAAATTTTGCTGTTGAATTTTTAGGACACATACTATTTCCATATGTACTTTCCAGCTAATATAATTAGAGAAAATGAAACTAAAATAAAAAATGATCATAAAATACCCTTTAGCCTTTGTATAAGCAATGGGTTAAAAAGATTACCATAATTTTCAGTTGTTTGCTCAGAGGGTTGTGTTGTACAGCCTGGTTTAAAAGGAACACTAAGCATTAAGCAGTGAATAGCATGCTTCCTTATCCCCTAGTGATTATTGACTGTGCAAAAGTTACAGGCATGCCAGAGCATTTGCCTAATTATGAGAAATTTGCTGTTAGAAATTTCAAATGTCCTAGCTTAACAAAACTAGCAGAAAGACAACACTATTATAAAAGAAAGACATGGCAATACCCTTGTTTTATAGAACTAGGGTGCCTAGTAGGGTGCCTAATCATGTCTTTTATGACTAAAATAAGTCCAAATGGAATGAATGAAGGTTCAAGTACTTCTCAAAAACAAAGACTTCTTTAAATGAGTGACCAGTTAAAATAAACTTTCCATAAGACTTTAGCATGCTATAGTTCCTAATGGGTTCTTTATTTTGCATTGTTTGGTAGTATTTAACAGCAGTACATTTTGAGGTAAAACTTGGAGATGTTTTATCATTCCGGAAAGGAGAAGATATTGAACTTATTTTTCTCAAAGAGAAAACATTAGGTCTAAAAGTAGACTAAAAGTCCATTGTCGGAAAGCACATATTTCCATGAGTGAATATTCAGGGAACCAATTTGCAAGAAAATTAGGAAGCAGCGTTGGTGACTGATTTTCTGCTATCAAACTTTTAACTTTTGTTAGGAATGACTAAATATTATTCTTTTATTATTATTTGTTTTTTGTTTTCTGGTTTCTTACTATTGGTGATTAAACATACCAAGGCCTTCTAAATAGCATCTCTGGTTATCTTGGAGGGATTGCATTTGTTTGGCACCCACAAAGTTAACAATGGAAGTTTGGTGTTTATGCTTCCCCACTGAAACATGTCAAAACAATACTGCTCATATAAACTCATTTGTTATCACTTGATTAATAGTATGCTAACTAGAAGAGGCCCTTCATATATAAAGAAGAAAAAAGAAAAACAATAACTTAAGGCAAGCTGAAAATTATACCTTAAACAGTTTGTCCTTTTCATGCATTATCTTTCATCTGTCTTTCTAAACCCCTCACTATCCTATCTTATCACCTCACAATAGTTCTTTCCCATTAAGATTTACCAAATCCTCAGAAGGATTCAGTCCAAAAGGACTTTACTCCTTTCTTTTTTCCCCACATCAAGACTTCAAATTTAAGAACAGTGAAGTTCAGCTAACAAAATAATGGGAAAGCTGTATTATTCGTATTTTCCTATTAGTGCTTAGTAGAGAATTAGCATTTTCCAGTGAAGAACACTATTAATCAAAGGTGTTTCTAGTTGCATGAATTTCAAACAATCTCATCAAACAAGGATAATTTTAAATTCAGTTATTGTTGAAGTTTGGGGACTAATGAACATACTCAGAAGTTCCCAGGGTCACCTCATTCATTCAAGACAATATTTCATATTTGTGGAGTGCCTTCCTTTCCATGCATTTTGGTTTTTGTCTTAAAATATTCCAAGCTTTTTACATTGTGAACTACTTCATATCAAAGAGGTATTGAGAGAGAAAATTATTGCTAGTCACTTCTTTACATGTTGTTAAACTCGTTATTTTGTACTTTAATTTTTCACAATACATAGTTAATAACATAAAGACATTTATTCAACCCACTGTTGTATTAATAGAAAATAATCACAGAAATTCAATTGAAAACTATAAACGGATCCCATTTCTAGACTCTTTTTCTAGATTTTAGGACTCAGATTCATTTTATGTTTTTCGAACAATAAGGCAAGCCACAGTAAATCCAGATTGAATAGTTACGTTTAAATTTATTTAGTGTCTTTTTTTTTTAATTTCAATACTTATTAGAGAATTTTTAGTGTTTATCTCAATATCAGTGATTGCTGTGGTGATTTAAATGATTAATAATTGTGTTATCGGCAGGAATGTAATGTCATCAATAGTGATTATTCAGAACATCCATTGTGCTCGTGGACTGATTTTTCCTCCATTTAGTCTTACAATCTGATAGAATCTATACTATAATTTGTGTAAAATAATATTGTTTGACCATCTAAAATTCATCTTGTATTCTAATACGTAGAAGACCTATGCTTGGATACACTGTAAATCTTAGATTGCAAGCATGTGTTTCTTTGGAATATGAAGAAAATTACAAAAAGAAAAGTATCTTTAAAACAAAGAAATTCAAAAATGCTTACATTACATTAGAAAATATATACATTTTAGTTATTGATTAACAAAAAACCCTTAAGCTAAATGTTTAGAAGTATATGTCTCTGAACATATACCAAGTAAAGGTTTGCTTTTTATTCTTATTTCTAAACCACTGACAGTACCTCCTGGAAATGACGATGTTGCTTTTCCTTTGTCTAGTTATGACTATTAGTTATTCTTGAAAATAGTTGTTATATATCCAATTTTATTTGGGAGAGTTATAGAGAATATATTAATATGTACGTTTACTTATTAATAATTGACATTATTTGACTAATTTGTTGCCTTTTTCTTTTAATCAACTAATATTGCTCAGGTAGGAATTTACTTCTCACTTAAATTCTTTTTTCTCAAACCAATACCACTTATGTCAATAGTGTAAGCTTTTCTTAGTACAGTAAAGTTATTTTTACCACCAGGAAAGAATAGGCAGAAGCCACCATTTTTAAAAGTCATACAGAAATTTTTATTAAGTATACAAATTCTAGCATGGTTTGTGTTTCTTGCATTATAGTCCATAATATAAAGGGGGGGGAGTATGTGGCAAAATAGAAGTGATATTGTTAGTCATGTGTTGGGCAGGATTTATGCAAAGAGAGCATAGTTTGCTACTGACATATCTTTAAAAATTCATTTTCTGCCACTTCCCAAACACTTGGAAATTTATGTACCTGTTGTTTTGGTGCTGAAATTTATATTCACTAGAGTTTCATTGCACTTCTCAACAGAAATGGTGTTAAAAAGAAATTATATAAAAATTTAAAAGCTGAAATCGAAAAAAAAAGGTCCCCAGGTTGCTATAAACTATAATTTTTCCTAACTAATATAGGTTTTATACCATCATTTATTTTGTAAATATTTTCCTTAAGACACTGTTCCTTTTGACACTGATGCTTTCACTCGTTGTACTACCTTTTTCATCTTGTAAGGTTAGATTTAGTAGTGCAGTCTACAGTGTTTTTACCTCACAGTGCTGCTAAAGAAATGGCTATCCTTTTGAATTTACAACATGCCAAAGATAACATAAAGTTATATTTATTTTTGTTCTTGTTAAAACTGTGAGCAACAATTATCAAGAAATTATGTTAAATTACTCGCATTCTCTTGGTACTAAATAAAAAGGCTGTAACTTTCTAACATTTTATACCTGACCTTGCTTCATCATTTATGGATGTAAAACTGTTGGCTTTTTTTTTAACTAAATAGCTAAATTATATAATTCCTTCAGTGGGGAGAGGTAGATAGAATATGAATGTGTATGTATACACAAGATTCTGAAGCCAAATGTAACAGGTGTTTAAAAATACTGTGTGGTTATGCATATTCCTTGATATTTCCAAAACTATTTTTCCCTTTAAGATCCTAGTATCCTTATAAAATTAACAAATTCAAGAATATAAGTATGCAAATATGCAATATTTCAGACTTTATCAGGAGAATGCATTAATCTACAAGTTAACATGACAGGCTTTCCTGCAGTAGGAGCATTAATATATTTGTCTCCAGTTGCTAACCAATTTTTGTATTCTTACAATAAAAACAAAAATTTAACTGAAAAAGAAGCAGTGGCATGTTATATTATAACAACTGTGTATACATGTAAAACATAAGTTCCTATGTGATAACATCTTCAAGTACCTCTTACTTTCTCAGCTTCTTATTGGTAAGCAGGGCACACTCCAGGTCAATTTGGAGGAGTCTGTAGAAATTGGTTTCCTACTGGCTAACTTAAAAAATATGCTCCACATTTGCTTCTCTCATGTCAAATAAGAGAGTGTAATTTTAGTCAGTGGGTCCTAGAGAAGTTGTGATTTAATCTATGTGAAAAAGATAAAAGAAGCAGGCTAGAGTTTGTTGTTCCTTTGATTCCCTTAGTGTTCTCCTTTTTACTTGAAACAACAGACTGAAAATACTGTGGACCTGTTCTTAGGATTTTTGTGGATCATAGACCTTTCTCTACCCAAGCACAAAGCAGCCTTTTACTTTGAAGCTCTTCCTCTCCCTCCTCCATTTGCCAGATCTCCTTGCTTATGTGTAGATTAGGCACTATACTTTTTCCTACTTCTGTTTCAGGATTCTCAGATACATTGGATGTAGTTTTTAAACATGGCTATTTTAGATTATCTTGTTTATAAAGTTTTAAATAAGCTACCATATTTGGCAACAGATTATTCAGTATCTGAATAAAATGAATTTTTTGTTAATAGATGCAATTTTACTCAACAAATGTATCCTGTATTTTTGTGCCAGATATTATTGCTGATTTTCTTTTAAACAAAGATTAAAGGTTTTTTAAATAATGACAAATAAAGCTTTTAAAAATGAAACACTAAAACAAAACTATGAAGATGAGTGGTATACCAGTATCTACAACTATCAAATCATTAATTTTGAGCCTTAAATTTAGATCTGAGCTTCTGATAGGAGAGGCAAGAAAAGAATAACAGTTTAAATAATTATGTGACAAGCATCTTAATTTTTCAAGAGATACTTTTGGCTGTTTATTTACAAAAGAATATAGTAGCAACCTTATGGTGAAACATTGAAGAGAATAACGATTTAAGCCATTGTGTTACAGTATGTGTGGGAAGACCATTTTGGTTACAAATGCCAATACCTTACTTATGAGTTGAACATACAAGAGAATTTATTGTTTGACTTAATGTCTTGCTCACTGCCATGAAACTATTTCTTTCCTACATCTTTCAAATATACTTTTGAAACTAACCCATATTCAGACTCAACTTGATTCCAAGATGGAAATAACAGGTCTAACTGTCATTTCCCTCCTGGCTAGCCCCTGGGAGTAGAGTTCACTAAGTAATGCATGAACTCAAATTGGAAAGAGATAGGGCATTTTTGATGGAATGTGATGTATCATATAAGGGCAAACAGTGGTAGCAGCTATTAATTTTTTGGCTACCCAATATCTTTCCTGTATCTTGGCAGTTTTGGTAAGAAATGTCCTCCATAGCCTCAGGCATTTTAAGAGTTATTCCCCGGGTTGGTACTGTTTGAGGTGGTTATGGGGAGGTGCAGCCATGCTGGAAGAAAGTATCTTCTACCACTTGCTTCCATGTTTCCTCACCACGATGGACTCCTCCCTCTGGAACTGTAAGTCAAAATAAACTCTTCAGTAAGTTGTTTTTAATCATTATATTTCATGGCCTCAATAGACATGTATGCATGCCCATTTTAAATGTGTATGCCTTCATAAAATGCATATACTGTCCCACTCTTCCCTAGAGAATACCTAAAGTTGCATCTATTTCTATAATGTAACTTCAGGACCAAGAACTCTAGGTGATACATAGTCCCTTGCTTAACTTTTCTGATTGTGTCCTTTGTTTGTTTGTAGATTTTCATTTTTAGTTAATTTCTATTTCTGATGTTTCTGTATTAACCCCCTTTTCCTATTCTAATTGTTTGTTTCTTTTTTACTATGTAGAAAATAACATAGTTCTTAAGGCTATCACTACATAAGTATACTAAACATGCCATCAGCATCATCTGTACTGTATCTTTACATACCCCCTTGTAGTTAACATACTTACTTGAGCAACACTGTAACGCAAACTTCTGATAGAAACAACTGAAAGAAGGAACTGCTCACAGTTCAGACAGGTTTCCTTCTATTACTAGGTAGTTTAGTTTGTGCCAATGAAAATATATGCCAAAACTCCTCACATCCTGGTAGACTAGGAACCAGGAGCTAATAGGACATTCAGAGGCCTACACCTATTTCTGTCTGCCATGACTTGCCTCTCAAAATCCCTACAGCCTCAAGTAGGGCCAGAATCTGAAAATAAAGCACTAAAAACGTGAGCCTATGGGGAACATTTCAGATTCAAACCATAACAGTAACTAACAGCATTGTTTTTTGATTCATGTTCTTTATATAAAGCTAAACAGTCACACAGTTTTCTTTCTTCATAAGTAAAGGTCTCATACTATGCACTCTCCTGCACTTTGCTTTTTCACTTAATGATTTCAGAAATGATTAGCTTATATGCATCTTTCATATTCTTGTTTTCAGCTTCATGTTTCTTCATTGTGTTTATTTTTATAACTTATTTAAGCTCCTATGCTTTGACATATAGTTTTCAATGTTTTGCAATCACAAATAATTTTACAGTAAAATTCATACATTTTATGTTGTTGATGTATCCCTACTTGTATATTATTTACGCTAATATAAAAATTTAAGAGCCCAGAGTTTTTGATTTAATAAGTTCTGTCTTAGTTGCTTTTCCTGTTACTGTGATATACCCCCAGTAAAAGCAACTTAAGAGAGAAAGGACAGGTGTTGGCTGACCATGGTAAAGTCAAGGCAGCAGGGACTGAAGGCAGCTGGCCATATGCATCCATAGTCAAGCAGAGAGTAATGAATGTTTATTCTCAGCTTGGTGTCTCCCTTTTTTATTTAGTACAGGGACCCAGATCAGGAAATGTGCTACCTCCAGTGGATATCCTTACCTTAATCATCCTAGTTAAAATAATCTCCCTTATGCATGTTCAGAGGCCTGTGTTTCCCAGGTAGGTCTAGATCTCATAAAATTGACATTTTTTTAGATTAGTCACCACAAGCAATTGTTTATAAGATATTGCCAAAGTATCTTCCATTGGCATTAGGCTATTTTGCATTCTTCCCAGAAATGATGTAATGCACCTATTTTTAGACAGTGGTTGTCAGGAGCAGTAATTTCATCTGGGAACTTACTAGAAGTTGAGGCTGAAATCCAGTAACCTGTGATTTAACAAGGAGCTTATTCAACTGAGTTTAGTGTATGTTTAAGTTTCCAAATATGGAACTTGCTAAATCATATTTGATCATAGAATATAGCATGGGGATTACTTGTTATATTTTATTTTCTTTTAGATGCCTCAATTATTATTACCTTTTTAAGTTTCCAAATACGGAACTTGCTAAATCATATTTGATCATAGAATATAGCATGGGGATTACTTGTTATATTTTATTTTCTATTTGATGCCTCAATTATTATTACCTTTACCTTTCTAGTATGAAGCTGGTTACTTTGGGTAGACAAAAATATAGAGAATATGGTAGACAAGAAATCCATACCATAAGTTCTTAAATTGTATGATATGCATAAACAATGTGTCTAATAGTTCTTACCTATTAAAAAAAAACAGTGCTTTTTAAAAAGCACATGAGTACTAACTTCAATGTAAACATTTTTTAATTTAAATACATGCATAAATTTTATCTTGGTTATATCTAACAGTTCCCCCAGTTCCTCTCTACCACCACCCCAACATATTTCTCATCTTGCTCCAAACTTCATGACTTTTAAAAAATAACCCACTAAGTCTAATTAGTGGTGCCAATATGTGCATATGTGTGGAGTTAGCAACTAGGGCATGAAAAACATACCAGTTATCCCCCCAACACAAAAGAAAAATGACTCTTCTCAGAAGTCATCAACTGTCAATAACTCTTTAAGTAAGGAGTGGGACCTCAGGGAACACACACACACACTCCGTGTTGAAAATTTTAACTTCTGATCCTGTGGAGGTCTTGTGTGAGTAACCACTCACTGCTACTGTGAGTGCATGTGTGTAACAGCTATGTCATAGCCAGAGGCCAGCCTTTCACAGTGCTCCTCATCTTCCAGCCCTTTATTATAAGCATGTTAAAAAATAAAGTCTGCTTTATCCAACCCTGGCCAAACAAAATATAGATTGTATTTCAGCTGGAGAGTGAGAAAGATGAAAGAAGGAAATAAGGGAGTAAAAAACTGAATTCATTATAAGTATGCAACTCAAATGAGGTCTACAGCTAAAAATGTAATATTTATTTTTTTTAGTTTTTGGGCATATTACTTTATATACACAAGTTTATCAAAATCTCCCTTTCAGTCATTCTTTTTAAATTTTGGCTGACTCTTCTATAGTATTCACTGCATTTTTCTGTTTTCATTGCTTATATAGTTTCACAAAATTATCTGTGAATTTTTCTAAGATGGCTCTTTACATCTAAAATATGTGCATGACTATCTTCCAGTATTTTCTTCATTCAATATCACAAATGTCAACCTGATATGAAACCTGTTTCTCAACGTTTGTACCACTTTCATGTGACTGACTAGTTTGCCCCTGGTGATCAAAATTTAATTTAGAGTGTCAGATTTCTTGTGTTTTTGTCTCCTGAAAGGTGAAATTTTTCACCTGGGCAAGTATTGAGTTTTTAGGAGCACAGTTTTTAATAAAATGAGGCTTCACATGACATCTTTATAAGAGGTGACATTCTCTGTCAAGATTACACTACTCTTTTATATCTGTATAATCTCAGGAAATCAACATAAATGCCTTTAGTTAAGTTGGCTATTCTGTAGTATATTGTAACATTGTTTATGAATTAGTTTTATAGTCCACAAATTTAATCATAGGACTGCCACCAGCTTTTCATTATATAGGCATATACACATGCCAATGCATAGAGAAGGTTTTGAGAAGAGTTTTCTGTTGCTATTGATATTCAAAGAAAACTCGATTGCCAGTTTTTAATTTTATAGAGAGGATCACACAAACTATTGTCTCTTTGTTTGTTTGTTTTGTCTTGTTTTGTTTTTCGAGACAGGGTTTCTCTGTAGCTTTGGAGCCTGTCCTGGAACTTGCTCTTGTGGACCAGACTGGCCTCGAACTCACAGAGATCTGCCTGCGTCTATCGCCCAAGTGCTGGGATTAAAGACATAAGCCACCACTGCCCAGCAAGAATGGTTTTTTAGATTGATTTTTAAGACTGTTCAAAGCTGTATTAGGCTGAGCTCAAACGTGTTTCTATCACATTTAATTAGATTGGCTTTGAATAGGATATTAAGTTTTGATTCTATATAGGGTTCTTTTTTCACAAGTATAATTAATATAGGATAGAATCAGTGTCGTGTAAGTACATTAGATTCTATAACCTACATATTTTGTAAATTTTAGAACATTTTAATATTGCTCTTAAAACTAACCGTCTTTTCCTTAAAATGACATAGAATTTATTTGCTGTACCTTTTATTTTATTTAATTTTCCATGTATTTTATAATGTTCCAAGTTTAGTTTAAAGGAATCTTGACCTGATTTTATTTACCTTCTTCCCACAAGATTATATAATGCTTTCAGTCCATGGTTCTTCTATATGTTTTTATAGACTTGGTAGCTGAAATCAAGTTTAGTTAACCTTCAATAAATCCAGTGATGTTGGCTAGTTTTATTGTCAACTTGACAAAAGTTAGAGTCCTTTTATAAGGAGCAACCTCATTTGAGAAAATGCCCCCACCAGCAGACCTGTGGGCAAGTTGTGATTCATTTTCTTGCTTGATGTTATGGAAAGTGCCAGAGTGCTGTGAGCAGTGCTCCCTCCACCCCCGGACAAGTGGTTCTGGGTGGTATAAGAACGTAGGCTAGGAAAGCCATAAGGGGCAAGCCAATAAGCAGCATTCCTACATAGCTTCTGTAACAGTTCCTGCCTCCAGGTTCCTACCTTCATTTCCTGCCCAGATTTCCTTCAGTGATAGACTATGATGTGAAAGTATAATGAGATAAATCCTTTCCTCCTGAGTTGCTTTTTGCCATGGTGTTCATCACATCAAAAGAAATACTAGTGAAGACAGAAATTTAGTCTTACTCCAATTCCTGCTTCTAAGTTCCTGCCCTTAGTTCCTTCCATGTCTTCCCTGGTTGATGGATGACAAGCTATAAGATGAAGCAAATACCTTTCTCCCCCAAGTTGCTTTTGTTCATGTTTTATCAAAGCAATAGCAACCCTAAGATGTCAGTTGATACTGTGTCAAATCTTTATGTTCCAATATTAATATCTTTCACTGAAAGAATTTATAAAAGAAAATACTCTAGTACTCCCTCCCCATGACGTTCAATTTGTTTACTCGGCTATTCAAAGTAAACTAAGAAATAGTCATAAAATTGCAATATATAGCCTAACAGATATTGCAAATACAATTTTTAGAAACTGGTAGTTGACTTTTCATTACTGTCAGTGGGTTTGATAGTGGATGAAGATAGTCATGACAAGAGAAGAATTAGACTTTCTGGAAATATAGAAAATTAATATTTCTTTGTAAGTGGAGTGTGATGATACATCATTTAAATAAAGCATCTGAGTCTTCTGCCAAACTAAATTTGTAAAGCCTATTTAAAACAATTCCCATATTTAAAGGGATAAAGTATATTTTGTTCTGG
The DNA here is from genome assembly GCA_004026605.1 of Ondatra zibethicus. Lineage (NCBI taxonomy): Eukaryota > Metazoa > Chordata > Mammalia > Rodentia > Cricetidae > Ondatra > Ondatra zibethicus. Next base: position 15,741 of record PVIU01022591.1, read on the forward strand.
AGATAAATATTACTGACCATGGCCTAGGAACACAAACTGAGGTTAGCTAAATTGTTCCAGGATGGTAACAGATTGATGGAAGTTTTATACTAACAGAACAAAGAAAGACTTAAGATATTTTAAAAACAGTGGAGGTGATATCAGGTAGATATCTTAGTACCTTTGGCACTAAGAGCTGTGCTACAGGTGATCGCCACAGAGATAACTGCCAATCCATGCATAGGCCACCAAGAGTTGTGTAGGAAGTCAAGATTTTCTTCTTTCCAATGGTGGAATGTGGAGACCACACTTTCATTTCCTGCTAATCTGTAATGACACTTTACTGTCTATGCAATCCACAATGGGAGATGAAAATCTATATTACCACTTAAATCTTGCATCACTAAGGCAACCTCACACCCAGTGTTTGGGTTATGTTAATAGACAACATAGCTTCAACCATCAAACAGCAGTGACAAGGCAATCCCACCTCCCTTTTAGGTGTTAGTGAATGTTACGTGTGGACAATTCATAATCCACTGTTTCTCTAGTCAGTGTGGTGGATAGTTATGAAGAATTAGAAGATCTGTGAGGTTTTTTGTTTGTTTTGTTTTTACATTTAGAACTTTACTTTGTGTGCCTTTGTGTGTGTGCATATATGGATGTACATGTGCCATAGCGTGTTTGTGGAGGTTTGCTTGTGATAGTTGATTCTTTCCTGTCTCCACATGGATCCTAGGGATTGAACTGGGATTGTAAGGTTTGGTGGCAAGTGACTTCACTTTATTCTCACTAGCCCAAGAGCTGTATTCTTACTCCTAACCAGCACTATTAAGGATTACCCTTTCCTTAGATCTCATTAGGCTGAGGGGAAAACCAGGATTTTTGTCTTTTCCTGGCTCTGAAGGGGTAGCTTCTTTACTTTCTCTGTTTGAGTGGTGTCAGAAATCCAGTAAAAACAAATGGTTTAAATCAAATCTGGAGTCTCACAACACAAATCATTCAGGTTTCAATAAAAAAGTATTAAAAATACAAAGTGTATGGAAAGACAATTAATAGATTAGTAGATAACAGCAAGAGTGCAGTACTGTGAGACCTATCTGACAGATCTACTCAACCATAATTAGAATTAAATGATGTACAAAGCAATGATAAACACAATTGAAGGAACCTTGAAAATTATTAGGAAGGAAGAAAGTACACAGTAAGCAAAAAAGAACATGAGTACAATAGGGTTAAATATTCTAAAGTATGTCTTATGGTTGAAGCAAAATATAACACTGCCAGTTGTAGTGATAAAAGTGGGTAGAAAAATACTCAAGGAAATTGTGGAGAGAATAAACTGGTGTTAAATGAGGCTAATTATTCTATACTTCATTGTAATTGCTAAAATGGCAGTAGCTTAATCTTAAGTTATTTAAATAATAACACATAGAACTACCACTAAAATTAATCTTAAGTTATTTAAATAATAACACATAGAACTACCACTAAAATACATAGAGGTACACTGAGTAACACTATAGTAATTAAAGAGAAATTAGAATTATGAAAAATATACAATCCAAGAATGTGGAAAGAAGACAGATACAAAAAGATAGCCATACTACAATCCACAGACCCTGAGAAGCTAAGTAATAAGGAGGGCTCAAGGGGGACACTTGGATCTCCCTGGAAAGGGGAAATAGAATAGACAGTGGGGGTGAAGAGAAGATTTGGGGGGGACAGTAACAGGAGGGATCATTTGAGAAAAAGGATGGAGGAAGAGAGCACTAGGAGAAACAGCTGGAATTGGGGGGGCCTCTTGAAGATGAGCTAGAAACATAGTGCAATGGAAACTCCCAGAAATCTATGAGGGTGACCCTAGTTAAGACTTGTAGCAATAGGAGATATGGAATCTGAACTGGCCATCTCTTGTAACCAGTTAAGGCTTCCAGTGGAAGGATTTGGATACCAACCCAACCACAAAAGCTGTAATTTGTCTACCTACAAGCTGTGCTTGGATATATAGGTAGCTCAGAAATTTGGGGAGTGTGGGAGTGAACCACCAATGACTAGTCCAGCCTGACATCATGCCACAAGAGGGAGCCTATTCTTGATACTGCCTGGAGGGCCTGTACCCAGAGTACTAGGATCAAATCAAATATGACTGGCAAAAAAAAGTCAATGAAATGATTCCTAATGTTATTCTACTATACTTATAGATTGGTGCCTAGCCCAACTGTCACCAGAGAGGCTTCATCCAGCAACTGATGGAAACAGATGCAGACCCACAACCAAACATTAGGCGGACCTCGGGGAATCCTGCAGAAGAGGGGGAGGAAGTATTGTAGAGGCCAGAGGTGTCAAGGAGGACACCACAAGAATATCCACAGAATCAACTAACCTGTTCTCATAGGACCTCACAGAGACTGAACCGACAACAAGGGAACCTGGATGGGACTGATCTAGACCCTCTGCATATATGTTAGAGTTGTGTAGCTTGGTCTTCTTGTGGGACTCCTAACAATAGGAGCAGAGGCTTTCTCTGACTCTTTTGCCAACGTTTAGGACCCTTTCCCTCATATTTGGTTTCCTTGTCCAGCCTTAATGGGAGGGGAGGTGCACTGCAACTTTATATGCCATGTTTGGTTTACATTCATGGGAGCCCTGTCTTTGTCTGAACAGAAACAGGAGTCTATGGGGAAGGCAGAAGGGAGATGGGGGGAGGGACTGGGAGGAGAGGAAGGAGGGGAAACTGTTTGAGTTGTGAAAAATAAATGCCTATTAAAAGAAAAGAAAATAATCGTAAATTCTAATAATGTTTAAAGAAAATAATCGTAATTCTAATAGTGTTTAATAGTTTAAGAACATGAAAAGTAAAATGTGCCAATTTAATGAACATATTGTCAATGTTGATTTAGAAACATCAATCATATACATTGTCTATACTATAAAGAATTTACTTCAGATATGATGGTATATGTTAGTGTAAGTTGAAAATAAAAGATTGGAAATATATACGTGTGTATATTAATATATTAGTCATTGAATATGCTATAATGAAAGAGGCAATGCATTTAGAAATATAAATCTCAAATATGTATGCATCAAATAGTAAAATGTAATACACAAAAATTCAGAACTAATGAAACTTAAAGGAGCTATAGAAAATCCCCAATTATATTTGGAACTGTCAGCAAACCTCACAACATTTAAAAGAACAAGTAAAATTACCAAGGGTATAAGCAAACTCAATAATGTCATCAGTTAACAATATCTACTCTATATTTATATAACAAACAATCCATCCTCAGACTGAAGACTATACATTGCTTTCAAGGATCACCAGAGCATATATGTAGACAGTTTCTGTCCCACCTGGTCCTGTAGCTGTTCAGTCCCAAAGAAACACACAGAGGCTTATATTAGTTATAAACTGTTGGGCCTATTAGCTCAGGCTTATTATAAACTGGCTCTTACAACTTAAATTTACCCATAATTCTTATCTATGTTTAGCCATGTGGCTTGGCACCTTTTCTTAGTAAAGCAGTCTCATTTTGCTTTTTCTGTGACTGGTTGGTGACTGCACCTCTGATTTCCTCTTCCTAGAATTCTCCTAGTCTGATTGTCCTGCCTATACTTCCTGCCTAGCTACTGACCAATCAACGTTTAAGTACGCCAATAAGAGTGACAAATCTTTATAGTATATAGGAGCATTATCCCACAGCATTTCTCCTTTTTTTCTTTTCAAAATAAGAACCCTTTACAACTTGTAAGCAACACTCAAGACCTACATCCATAATCCATTTTGGGTTGGGGATGGAATGTGGACCTAGTTTTCTAGGTTACTTCCTGCTAATTGGGGGTGCTGATAATTTATGGGGACCCAAGGAAAATTTAGGATTATGGTCAAGTCCTGACTAGAGTAGTCTGTGAGGCTGGATCATCTCAGCCAACAATTTTGAATGTAGAACTCAGAGGAAACTGCAACAGAGGTGCTCTAAAACAGATCATCTAGACCATTCACTCCCATTGGAGATTTTTAAGGGGGTCTTCCTTGATCAAACCTTAATTTTCTTAACCCAGAATAAATCCACAGCCTTTCATTTCCTGTGGAAACAAAAGTAAAACCTCTTCTCCAAAGTGACGTGTCTTTTGACTTAAATTTTGAAATCAAGGCATTTTTAAAATATATAGGTGGTGGCACACGCCTTTAATCCTTTAATTGCTAGGGAGGCAAAGGCAGGCGTAGCTCTATGAGTTCGAGGCTAGCCTGGTCTACAAGAGCTAGTTCCAGGGCAGGCTCCAAAGCTACCAATGAAACCCTGTCTCGAATATACATACATACATACGTATATATACGCATATATACGTATGTATACGTATGTATATGTATATATACATGTATATGTATATATATATAATCCAGCAGCATTTGTAATCAAATATATTTTAGCATCTGTTGCTCCTTCCTCAGCAGCAAACAATTCAAAGACAACACAATAACATACTGTATCCAGATTCTCTGTGTATTTTCTGTCTTTACATGACTTTTTTTACTCTATTTTTTTCTTTTTTAATTTTTGGTTTTTTGAAACATGGTTTCTCTGTGTATCTTTGGCTATCCTGAAACTCACTCTGTAGACCAGGCTGGCCTTGAACTCACAGAGATCTACCTGCCTCTGCCTCCCAAGTGCTAGAATTCTTTTGTGTCTAGAATCTCTTCTCAAGCTCTCTCAGGTTTTATGTGGATGTAGTTGCTAAATGTTGGGCATGAGCCAAAAATACAAAAATCCACTGCATTATATAGATTATCAATTATGTCTAATTAAACCTACAATTTAGTCTCAAAAAATAAAATTACATCAGTGGAAGTTAACAATATTTTTTAAGATTTGCATGCTGAAAATAGTCAAAACGAAAAGTACTTAAATAATTGGAAAGTATCATTAGATACCATGTCTAAGCAAAGATTTAGACTTTTTAGAAAGAGTCTGATCAACAATAAGGATAACAATAATTCATTAAAAGAGTGAACACAGTAAAAACATCAATTCTCTTCAAGTTTTCTGTGTAATAATGCTGCTAGCAAATTCCCAACATCTTTATAGTAGGGATTCCTGTTTCCCCACATCTTCACCAGCATTTTTAAGGAAAGGTAAGGTTACTGGAATAGCTAAAACAAATTGAAAGGGAATACTGCAGTGGGAAAGATTCATTTTAATACTTACTATATTGCTGTAGTAGCCAGGACTATATTATATTGGTTGACGAGCACAAACAGATAAAGGAGAGAGAAAAAAAGAGAGAGACAGAGAGAATCCAGAGGCAGAGACACACTTGTGCCACACTGACTGACAAAAGTGGAAAATCATTTAGTAGAGAAAAGAAAATCTTTTCTTAGCAAATAGTGAAACAAAAGAGAAGTTGAGTATCCACAGTCCAGAATAATGAAAACAAAAGATGAGAGAGAGAAAGCCTTATAATTCTTATACATTATATAAAGTCAACTCTATTACCACAAACAAATCATGTTTGCAGTTTTAGTCAGGGTTTTTATTGCTGTGATAAAATACCGCTGACCAAAGGTCTAGTTTCTTAAAAAATATTTCTTCTATTTTTTGGTACATAATATGATCACATCAATCCCCCTTTCCCCTTTGCCTCTCCAAATATTCACATATAACCCTAAGGAATCCTGAGAGTAGGAGAAATAATCCTCCTCAGGGAAGACCACCAATTGGTTGTTCAAAACCAAATGACCAGTCCTAAAAATATATACAAGCAACATTATGCAGTTTGATTAGGTTGTACTTATGTTGTTTGCTTTCTTGTAGCATTCAGGACCACCTGTGTAAGGGTGGCACTGTACACAGTGTTTTGGGTCCTTCCACAAATCATCAATCATGAAAATGCACCACAGGTTTGCTCAGAGTCCAATCTGGAGGGGCCATTTTCTCAACTGAGGTCTCCTCTTTCCAAAAGATTCTAGTTGTGTCATGTTGACACCAAACTAGTCAACACTGATGTTAATTCAAAATATAAAGTATAACACTGTTTTGAAAAAAATGTAGGAGAAAATCATTAAATACCATGTCTAGGCAAAAATTTAGACTTTTGAGAAAAAGGAAAAAAATAACAACTTTGATTTGGATTACCCTGCCGTTCGACACCCCCATCTTCCTGTCTTCCATGCCACTCCCTGCTTAAACCTATCTAAGCCCAGTATTTTCCCCTCTATATTTTCATATTACCTATATTTTACTTCTGCCTTTCCATTATGCTTCCCATAATGGCCTCTTTCTATTGACCTGTTTATCACTCCAGGATGAGCACACAAAAATAGAGATTGTAAGCTAGAATCCACATATGAAGGAGGACATGAGTCATTTGTCTTTCTGTGCCTACATTCATCATAGTTTTTTGTCATCAATGTATTTTCCTGCAAATTTCATAATCTTGTTTCTTTATAGCTAAACAATATTCAGTTGTGTAAATTGCATTGTGCATATGTACCGTATTTTCATTACTCATTCATTGTCTGTTAGGTATAGAGACTGATTGCATTTCCTATCTATTATGAATAGAGTAATAATGAACACCGTTAAGCAAGAATCACGGTAGTAGAATATAGAGTCCTTTGGGATATGCCCAGAAAGGTAAAACTGGCTCATATTGTAGTTTTATTTCAATCATTATTAGAAACCTCCATACTGTTTTCCATAATGGCTAAAGAAAGTACTTTGCACTCACACCAACACTGAGTACAGGTGTCTCTTTCCTCAATCACCAGTATTCGCTCTCCTTTCATTTATTTATGATAGCTATGCTGATTGGGATAAGATGAAATCTCAAAGTAATTTTATTTTCATTTCTCAGATGTTTAATGATGCTGAACACTTTTATAATCTATTTTTATAATTGAATTAATTATAAAATATATAATTTAGAAAACATAGGGAGATACCCTGTAAGGCTGAATAATGCTACCCTTGGAAGCTGTGGGTTATTAAACAAAAGTCCCAGTGCCTGGTGTAAAATACTTCCTTATGAATTTATTGTAGATTCTCTTCTAAGATCCATTTTTTCCCTATCCCCAGGTAGTTGGTTAGGTTTCCAGTATCAATCATGATTTCCCCTTTGTTGGGTAAGCCCTGCATTCAATTAGAAAGCTGTTGGTTAATAGCAAAGCTTCCTCCCTGATAGCTGTCTTTCATAGTGCCAGAAGTTGCTATCCAGGCTTTAGGGGTGGGGTTAGAGAAAAGGCATCAGCGGTATACCACAACTATGAAATTCTACCAACTACAATACCAACCTGATAATGCAAGATGTGTAAACTTGTTTTGTATTGTAACAACAGTTATTAGATTTAAGGGTCACTCCACAGGAGGTAATAAATACCTGCTCAGAACCCCGTAAACCAGGTCAAAAGCCCATGGCTGTGGAAATCATACACCCTGCCCCCCTCAGCCAAGAAGGTGGGAATTAATATGGTCATCTAGCTAAATTGATATGTCATCAAATTATTTACTAAAAATGTGCATTTATATTCAGACAAATGCTATTGACATACTTAATCAGAAAAGCCCCTCCAGTGAATACAGAGACTCATGGCTTCTCCAGGTTCCAAGAGTAAATGACAAATAAGGAGTGCTCACCTCTAAACAAGACATTTATACAATATCTTCTATGGCTTGGAAAATGTTGTGAAAGAATTGACTGAAAGGATTTAAGAGATGGAAGAAACAGAGAAAGGCTGGTAAATATCAGCTCTGTTTAAGGCATGACATGATGATTACACAATCATGAACTCACATCACTCCACCTGTGTTTGCTGGTGCTGGGATTGAACAAGAACAAATCTTTCAACAGTAAAGCAGTGATGGGATGGGGTAGAGGTTCAGGGAGTACTGCCTCTTAATGCTAATCTATTGGTGACTGATTATATTTAGGGAGAGCTAGAGTCATTGCCACCAGTTGAGTAGCCATTGGTTAGCCCACCAGGCACAATTGGATTATTCAAAATTCATGGTCACACAGATGGCCTTGTTTAAACACAGTGGGTCACAAAACAAACAGAAAAGAATGTATAAAGGGATTGTATGTCCATGAAATTATTAAAGAAGAAAATTAATTTGGAAAATCTACAAGAATTTTGTTCTATAATAGCCTTTGTCAACAGGATGTTAATAAAAACTATATGTTGGGTCAAATAATTATAAGCCATATAGCTGATCAAGAACTAATGTCCAAAATATGTAAAGATCTCTCAAAAATGCAACCAAGTCAATCTAATAGAAAGAAAAAAAGCATGAGAAAACATCTCACTGAAGTAGGTACAGAGATGAAAGATAGGGATATGTCAAGGTATTCAAATATAATTAACCATCAGAGAAATGGAAGTTGAAGTTACAAGATATAACACTGCAAATACCTGATGACAGAGGTTTCTGTCCTACCAGGTCCCACATCCCTTTAGCCCCAAATAAACACACAGAGGCCTACATTAATTATAAACCGATTGACTTATTGTCTCAGGTTTCTTACACTTTTATAAATTATATTAACCAATAATTCTTGTCTGTGTTAGCCATGTGACTTGGTACCTTTTTTGGCGAGGCAGTCACATCTTGTTTCCTCTGTGTCTGGATGATGACTGCAAACTGAGCTTTCCTATTCCCAGAATTCTCCTGTTCTTGTCACCCTGCCTATACTTCCTGCCTGGCTTCTGGCCAATCAGCATTTTATTAAAATATAATTGACAGGATACAGACCATTGTCCCACAGCATTGACCCCCTCCCCATTTTTAAAAGAAACAAAACAAAGAAGGAATTCTGAATCAAATCTCCTTTGGTTAGCTTAACTCCTGACCATTATCCATAACAACTTGTAACCGACATTCTAAACAAAGGCAAACATCCATAATCCATTTTTGAGAATGTGGGCATAGTTTTCTAGGCTACTTCCTGCTGATTGGGGTTGCTGATAATCTTATGGGGAGCTAAAGAAAATTTTGAATTATGGTTAAGTCCTGAATGGTATGTTCTGTGAGACTTGATCATCTCAGCTAGTCGTCTTAAAACTGTTCTGGATGCAGAACTCAGAAGAAACTCCAACAGAGGTCCTTTGAAATGCTGGATCATCTGGACCATATGTTCATATTGGAGATTCTTCAGGGGGTCTTCCTTGATCAAACCTGATTTTTCTTAGCCCAGAATAAATCCACAGCCTCTCATTTCCTGTGGAAACAAAAACAAAACCTCTTTTCCAAAATAACATATCTTTTGACTTAAAATTTGAAGTTAAGGCATTTTAAAAATATATGTTTGGTTAATCCAGCATTTATAATCAAATATCTTTTAGCAGCTGTTGCTTCTTCCTCAGCAGTCATACAATTCAAAGACAACACAATAATATACAGCAGGGCACCATGCCCTCTTTCAAGGAAGAAGGGGGAGGGAGGAGGGGTGGGAAGGTAGTGGGAGGGGACCAGGAGAAGGGGAAGAAAGGTAAAAATTTTATTTCTTTAATTATGTTTTTAAATGGAAAAAATAAAACAAAACAATGTATGGAAAAAAAGAAAAAAAAGAATAATATACAGTATCCAGACTCTCTGTGTATTTTCCATCTTTATGTGGCTTTATTTTAAACTCTATTTCTTTTATTATTATTTTTAATTTTTGGCTTTTTGAGACAGAGTTTCTCTGTGTATCTTTGGCTGTCCTGGAACTCACTCTGTAGACCAGGCTGTTCTTGAATTCTCAGAAATCTGCCTGCCTCTCCCTCCCAAATGCTGGGATTAAAGTTGTGTGCCACCAAACCTTGAACTCACAGAGAGCTGCCTCCCTTTCCCCCCCAGGTGTTGGAATTAAAGGTTTGTGCCACCACACCCAACTACTCTGTTTTTTATTTTAAGGATTTTATTCTTTTTTCTTTTCTCTCCCAAGCCTACATATATTTTTAAACACACTGTGAACTGTTTAGAGGCTTTTTATTCTGACACTATCTTTAATATATCTCTCTTTTTCTGACCACATGAGTCTTTAATTCGCTAAACGATATGGCTAGGATTAAAGCTGTGGCTTTGACGGTTGGATCCAATCCATTCCTTAGCTTTCTTAAAGCCGAGCTTCATGGCAGAGGTACTAGCCAGAGCCATGTTTATTGCCACAACTCTATGGTGTTTCAAGGTCCCTGACAACACCAAGAAGCATGCTGTTGACAATTCATAAACACCATTTAAGTGTTTGGTGGCAGGACCTCTTAAAAGAGCTGCAAAGTTTAGCAGCTAAAACTGAGTCAGGAAGCCTCTTTTAAATGAGATGTGCTTGCCTCTAGCAAAGAGAGCAAACCCAAGAAATTGCTGATACCAAGCAATTTTAATTAATGTTGTTATTTTGTGTCTAAAATTAATTTGATTTAATTTAATTTAATTAATGTTGTTATTTTGTGTCTAAAATTACTTTCTAACCTCTCTCAGGTTTTCTGTGGATGCAGTTGTCCACGTGTTGGGCACCAATTTGTTGTAGGAGGCTCCTTGTTCATTTCCCTGCTGCCCAGACTCCTGAAATAATCACACAGAAACTGTATTAATTAAATCACTGCTTGGCCCATTAACTCTAGCTTCTTATTGAATAATTCTTACATCTTAACATACCTATGAATACAGCACTAATAAAAAGATGTCATACAAAGAAAGTATTGCTACTACATTGCTGATAGAAATGTAAAAGTGCACAGGTACTCATAATTATTTTGCAGATCCTTAATGATCAAAACTACCATGTGATCCAACTATTTCACTACTGGGGATTTAATCCACTGAAATGAAAACATACACAAAAAATCTGTACACACATGAATATTTATAGCTAGCTTTTTCATAGTAGATGGACATTGGAAACAAACGATGTCATTGAATGACTGAACTGCTAAACCATTTTTTAATAGCTAAGTATTCATATCATGGAATACTACTTAGCAATAAGAAGAAATTAAATGATAAAATTGTAATGAATTTCCAGAGAATTATGCTGAAAGCAAATGCCAATTACAAAAAGTTCTACATCGTGTGATTGTATTAATAAAAATTTTTGAAGTGACAAAATTATAGAGATGTGGAATTCTGGATTTTGAGAGGGAAAGAGCAGTAAAGAAGTTGGTCCAGCTATAAAAGAAGAACACGAGAGATGCTGCATTGGCCCAAGTAATCTAATGCTTGAGTGTATCAGTGTTAGTAGCTTGGCTATGATAATGTCCTCCAATATACAAGTTGCTATCCTTAGGGGAATGTGTTGTGTATATGTCATATCTCTGTATACATAAAATGTCATTCTATAGTTATCTCAAACCATTAATTAAAAACTTGAGCTGATAATATCACAAAATTACATAATTTATAAAATCTGGATCTGAGATTATTTTTACAGGTGATATAATCGACACCAGGTTTGTACGAGTTAGATTAGCTATTGAGAACTTTCTTTTAACTTGCATGTACTAGTTCATCACAATTGCTAATGAAAAAAAAAGACTTTCATATTTTTGCTTCTTAAAGAATAGCCTTGCAATTCACTGGAGGATCAAAAGGTCAGTATGGAACAAAGATTAATAATTACCATCATGTTTTCTTGACTGTATTCTTCTTTTTTTCCTCAACAGGAAAAACAAATAAATGAAAAAAATACCACAAATTTAGAAAAAGAGAGATAAATGCATGTGTCATTATAAATGAAGTTTCTTTTTGAGTCAATAAGATCTGCTTTATATTTGGAGGGTGAGAGTGTACTCAGCCCTGATTGAGAAGCAAAATTCATTGCTATGCAAAATTAAAATGAGAATGTCCTCACCTGTTCACATCCATTGCCCTGGCTTCTGAGATCAGCTTTCCTAGGAATCCATTTTATCTCCCTAATTCCTCATTCAAGCTAACAATCTCTTCCTATTTCTCTGACTAAATCATCAGTCCCCTGTTCTAGTCTCATTAAACAGCTGATTAACTTGATAAATGTACCCCTGCAATTTGTTTCTCTCCAGCACTCACTTCTACTTCAGCCTTAATAACATTTGCATTTCAAGCACCTTGTGTGGCCACTAGAGGAATTTTTTTTTCTTTTCCTTAAGGAGCAGACTTTTCCTTTTCCCTCTGTCATACCATTGCACAACTTATGCAGCCATTGTTTATAAGTAAAACTGTCTGAAAATCATTATCTAAGGCTTCCAGGTACCACAGAAAGTAGCTGAAGTACCATTTGCCTTTAGCAAACTTCAATACTCAAGAAGTATACCAGATCATTATTCTCCAGGTCTTTTCCTCTGCTTGCTTGCTCCCTAGGATGCTCACAAAGTTTGAGCTGTTAAAGCCTTAATGAGGTAAGGATATATGGCAAGTCAGCGGAACTTTTTTTATTTCAGGACAAGATACACACGCAAACTCTGAGCTTATTTTGCTTGTAACTTTGCTCAGTCTTTGGTGAAAGCCTTAAAGCAGTAGGACTGCCACCATGTCACTCTGTAATCACCAATTTTTAGTTTTTCTCCCAAAAATTTAATAAACTAAAATATATATCATATAAAGAAATCTGTCCAAAATGTTTTCATTAGATAGGGGCTCAAAATGTCAATTTATATTTTCTTGGATGCCTCAGAACTAAAAGACATATGACAACTTCTTTCACATTAGGAAATATAATATAGTATGAGAGAGGACATGTTCAAATGAATTTCTGTTGAAAAACTGTAAGCAATAGTCTTAAATGAGAATAAAGTTTCAAACAAAAACATCAGATAATAGTAATGATGGCTTTGTAAGTGATCTTCATATGCTAGGTACTGACATAAGATCTTCATGTTCATAATTTTATTTAAATAACTTGACATCCCTATGAACTAGACACTCTTAATTTTCCATATTTTTTTCTTTTTTTCCCATACATTGTTTTGTTTTATTTTTTCCATTCAAGAACATAATTAAAGAAATAAAATTTTTACCTTTCTTCCCCTTCTCCCGGTCCCCTCCCACTACTCCCCACCACCCCTCCTCCCTCCCCCTTCTTCCTTGAAAGAGGGCATGGTGCCCTGCCCTGTTGGAAGTCCAAGGCCCACCCCATCCCTCCTGGCCTAGGAAGGAGGGCATTCAAAAAGACTCGGTTCTCAAAAAGTTAATACATGCAGAAGAGATAGGTCCTGGTGTCATTTTTGATGGGTTCTCCATCTGCCAACTTTCGCCGCCACATTCAGAGAGTCTGGTTTGATCATATGCTCATTCAGTCCCAGTCCAGGTGGATTGGTGCGCTCCCATTAGTTCAGGCACACTGTCTCAGTAGGTGGACCAGCCCCTCACGGTCCTAACTTCCTAAC
>PVIU01022592.1:0-29057 GCA_004026605.1 Ondatra zibethicus
CCGAGCTCAGGTGCAGCCGGGACAGGGTCCAGATGAATCCGCGGAAGCTGGTTGGGCGAGGATCCCGGTCCCAAAAGCCGGCCTACTGAGGGTTGCCAGCTCCTCTCTGCTCGGCTCCGTGGGACAAAGGAGGCCCCCTAGCAGGGGACTCGCCCTTCCCCCAAGGCCTCAGCCCGGGTGGGCCGAGCTCAGGTGCAGCTGGGACAGGGTCCAGATGAATCCGCGGAAGCTGGTTGGGCAAGGATCCCGGTCCCAAAAGCAGGCCTACTGAGGGTTCTACACTGCTAATTCTTACACCTTTATTAAAGAATTCCAGTGTATTACCCAATCTTACAGCCTTAACTTCCAAGATGTTTATACAATTCTCACCAGTGATCTCCCCAAAGAGTGCAGGTGAGTCTGGGACCAGGCCAGGGCACATGCAGATGAAACCCACTAAACTAATGCCACCCACCAAGCTGGGGCTGAGGTGGTCCCTAACTGGGACTCTGAATGAAATTACAATACCACAGAGGCATCCTTGTGAGGGGTAAATTTATAACTCGCCTCCTGGCCAGTTTCCGCAAGGCTGTCCTTCAAGTGGAAAATTATGAAAAAATCCAAGAGGTCATTTAGGACAAACATGAAAACCCATATCAATTCCTAGATGGCCTCACAAAGGCTCTTAGAATATACCAATATGGATCCCGAGACCCCAGACAGAAAACAACTCCCTATGGCCTACTTCTTCTCCCAGAGTTTCCCTAAGGCCAAACTTAAACATCTAGAGAAAGGACCCCTGAGTCCACAGACAGAAGTCTTGGCCATGGCCTTCAAGGTGTACCATGGGAAAGATGAAAAAGCCTGAAAACAAAAATACCTGATGCTGGATAAGGCCTTTCAGCTGGCCATAGCAGCTGCCCAGGCTCCCAAAGCCTGTGAACCTCAAGGTCCTGTTTCAAATGTGGTCATTGGGTCACTGGGCCCTGGTCTATCCAAACCATCACAAATCATTCTGACCATGCCCACGGTTCCATCAAGAGGGACATTAGGCTGCTGACTGCCCTCATGTCATTTGTGGAGGAGGACATTCAAACCCATGTCACTCTCTAGCAACCTTCTAGGTCTGGCCATGGACAACTGAGGGGACCCGGGTTCCCTGGGCTCAACCATTGTCATCTCCAACAGGGAACCTTAGGTAGTCAAGACAGTATCAGGGTGATCCATCTCCTTTCTTCTGGACAGCAGGGCCACTCTTTTTTGTTCTGATGGAGTTCTGGGGACCTACCTCTCCTCCTCGTTCTTCTAAAGTCAGAATGGGAGGTTTTTAGAGATATTCCCCTTACTCATTTCTTCTTATAAGTACCAACCTGTCTTGCCTCCTTGCTTGGAAGAGACCTCTTAGCTAAAGTAGGAGCCTCTATTTTTTTGCTCCCCCATCTGCTTGATCTCAGGCTCACCAGTCATTCCCCTCTTCCTTCTGAAAATCACACAATCCAGTTTCCCAGGTGGTTCCCCAGGTGTGGGACATTAAATCCTTCCATAGTCAAACATCAGTACCCTCTATCTTAAGGTTTTTATTGCCGTGAAAAGACACCACGACCATGTGGCGACTCTTATAAAGAAAATACTTAATTGGATGGCTTGCTTACAGTTTCAGAGGTTTAGTCATGGTGTGGAGCATGGTGGTGTGCAGGCAGACTTGGTGCTGGCCACATCTTGATATGCAGGCCACAGGAAGCTGACTGAGACTCTAGGCAGTATCCTGAGCATAGGAAACCTCAAAGCCTGCCTCCACAGTGACACACTTCCTCCAACAAGGCCACACCCACTCCAACAAAGTCACATATACCAATAGTGCCACTCCCTATGAGCTTATGGGGGCTAACTGCATTCGAACTACCA
Source organism: Ondatra zibethicus (assembly GCA_004026605.1). Lineage (NCBI taxonomy): Eukaryota > Metazoa > Chordata > Mammalia > Rodentia > Cricetidae > Ondatra > Ondatra zibethicus. The sequence continues at coordinate 1,885 of PVIU01022592.1, forward strand.
CACCCTCTCATTATTCAACTACAAAACTCTATTCATTATATCACCCAGACTCAATGTCTACTTTTCCTCCAAAGCCTCTTGGGACTTAAGCATCTCATCTCTGACCTCTTAAGAAACAATCTCTTGTGCTCCACTTCTTCCCACTTTAGTGCCCCGATACTCACAGTTAAGAAACCCAGTGGGAGCTACTGCTTGGTTGAGGATCTCCAACTTATCAACTTGACAGTGGTTCCCCTTCACCTGGTAGTACCCAACCTCTGCTTTCTCCTCTCTACCACCCTCTCAGAGACCTCCCACTTCTCTCTCCTGGACCTCAAGATTGCCTTCATTCCTATTCCTCTGGACACCCAGTCACAAAATAGCTTTGCTTTTACTCGAACTGACCCAGACACTCACTTTTCTACCCAGCTCATTTGGTCTATCCTACTCCAGGGGTTCTGAGAAAGCCCACATCTATTTGACCAGGTTTGGCATCTGACTTATTCTTGTTGTCTAATCTAGTTGTTTTCAGTACCTATAACCAGGGTCAAAATCCTATCCTTTCTAGGGATGACTGCTTTTTATGCTCTTAGATTCCTTCTTTCTCTTTTCTTGCCTGCCCCTTGTATGAGGTGGCCCTTGGCCCATGGGCCCCTCCTTGTGCCCATTACCAAGCCCTTTCATAAACTTCAACAGGCCCTCCTCTAGGCCCTGGCCCACATCTTCTGGTCTTAAACTCACCCCGTCTCTCTCTGTGTTGCAGACTAGTAGGGATATGTCCTCAGGGTCCTTGGTCACCAATTAGGACCTTTCTTTGTGCCTGTTGCATAATTATCAAAAATAACTAGACCATACTATTAAAGGATGGACACCCTGTCTGCATGCTCTAGACACAGCTGAACTTCTTATATGTGAATCAAAGAAGTTAACCTTTGGGTCACCTATTACTGTCTTCTCTCCTCACCACCTGTCCCTTCTAACATGAAAGTGTCTCCAAATACTACCCCCTTTCCGAGTTCCCTCTCTTCAGGTAGCATTGATAGAAGACACCACACTCACCTTTAGTCATGCCCACCTCTCGACATTTCAAGGCTCTTCCCCTGACCCATCCTGGAATACTCTGCATCCTGCTCTTGCATTGAGACCCTGAAAGAGTTATTACATCATCCTACACATGTACATGAAGTACTTGCTACATGTACTTGGTACACAGATGGTAGCTCCTTCCTACATGAAGGAGTATGAAAAGCAGGGTATACTGTTGTTTTGGATACTATAGTGATGGAAGCATAGGCCCTTCCAGCCTGAGCCATGAACCAATAGTCCAAATTAATAGATCTTACTCATGCCTTTCCACTAGCAAAGGGGCAATCCCTAAGCTTCTATGCAGAATCCAAGTCTGCTTTTTCACATTCTCTTGTCACCTGCAGCTATTTGGAAGAAGTGTGGGCTACTAACAACAAAAGGAAGGTTCATAACCAACTCAGACCAAACTGTTGCCTTGCTAAAGGCCTCTCCTCCTCCCATGGCCTTAGGAATTGTCCATTGCCGATCACACCAAGCAGACAATTCTATCATCTCCAAGGGAGATAGTAGCCACAGCGGCTAGAGTTATGGCTCTCGGAGGCCTGGTTCTCTGTCACATGCCATAAGGGACTTGGAGTTCGCAACCCACATTTTTATTATCATCCCCAGATACTAGACTAATTTCAACCTATCTGCACCATATCTTTCACCCTAATAGACAGGCTTTATCTCACTTTATTAGAACTTTCTTGCAGCCTACCTCTGAGGATCTATCCTTCCTAAAGACTATCACTGGGTTCTTATAAAATATGTCAAATTTCTAATCCAACCTCCAGTCACTGGAGTCTCTCTTTCCCTACTCATTAAGCCAGGGGGTCCCTCCCTGGGTAAGACTGCAGCTCGCTTTCACTCACATGCCCACAGTTAGACATTTCGAATATCTTTCGCTCCTTGTAGCCACATTCTCAGGATGGGTAGAAACTTTTTCTACCACTGATATCACAGATAGTTTCTGATCTCCTTTCCAGGAAGATCATCCCCTATTTCAAAGTTCTAACTTCCCTTCAATCAGATAAAGACTCTGAATTTTCCTCTCAATCTTTCAAACTTTAGCTAAAGCCATTAACATCCTGTTTCCATATCCCCTACCATCCCAAGTCCTCAGGCAGGGTTGAAGGAACCAATGGCTATCTCAAAAACATTTTTATCAAACGCCTCCAAGAACTCCATACCAATTGGATAAAACTAGTAATGTTGACTCTTCTGCAACTGAGGGCCCTCCCAAAGAACTTCTATCCATTTCCCCTTTTGAACTCACATATGAACAACCAATTCTGCCTTCTGGCCCCATGTCTCAGCTGTCACCTCTCCCTGATCAACTTTTTATCACTTTGTTAAGTTATCTTCACAATCTCCTTTGGAATTTCACCCACCACCATTTGCCTCAGCTTCATTCTGACCCCCTTTCCTCTTCGATCAACATTGGGGACTTGGCCCTCATCTCTCTTTCTGGTCACAGTCCCCCTCCTCTTTCTTCTAAAGGGACTGGTCTGTTCAGTGCCCTCCCTATTACCACAACCGCTGCTAAGTTCTGTGGTTTCCCTTACTAGATTCATGCTTCTCATCTCAAACCCTTTATTCCATAGTCTCAAAACAATCCTCCTTTTTAAACATTTTGACTCCAATAGGACCTTGCTCTCTTAGATCTCAGAAGACACCAAAGTTGACCAACTTACCTCTGGTCTCAGAAGAATGAGACCTCATACATCTGCTGAAACCCAAGCCTGAACCTATTGGGTTATGACCTACTTCTTGCTTGCTCGCATCAGTTGTGAACTCTATGTATGGAGATTTGAGGTTCAGGAAACCTATACCCAACAGTTCAACCAAACCACCCGCATGGTGGGGCTTGGAGACTGCTCAGCAGCATGTTACCAAAAGGAGAGGCTTAGCCCTATAAGACCTAAATCAATTTCTAAACCACCTGTCTCCATGCTTGCTTTGTTTATGATTAAGCTAGAAACTCTGTTGACAATGGCCAGAGACCTATGGATGCTGATTATAAGCCTTTTGGAGACATGATACATATCCAGGAAGTCATTCTACAATTTATGCAGAATGGGGGATCTTTTATATCCTAACTAAGGACCCATGGCACCCCAGATGGGAGATGGGATTTATTGGTAAACTTCCCTATAACATTTATTATAGCCTCTCATCAAATATGATCAAACTAAAGAGGGTACACACCCTACTCTCTCAACCTCTAGGTTTAGACACTGTAGAAGAAGTGGTCCATAGCTCATCAAATGTCCTTAAATCCTTAATATGACTTCTCTTAAGTGATATTGAGCCCACCTTCCTGTCAGCTGAGAGCTACTGGTTGTAAGACACCGTGGGAATGTACAGCAGTGACAACTAGTGTTTAACTAGTCAACCTGCTGGGGATCCCCACTTGGCAAAGCCATAGGGTTGTTGACTGTAAATGACTGGTTGTTTTCTGTGTAACTTTCTTGGGTACCACTACTATACCTCCCTAATAAGAACAGCTGTGGGGTTCTTTCCACAACCCTTTGGTGGTATGTTTTACATTTACTGGGCATACATATAGCTGTCAATGGTCAGGAAGATAATTTCTGCTTAATCTGTATAATTCTGATAAATAGAAATAATACTAGGATATTTTACATTATTTGGACTGACATAGGATTCTCCGTCATAAAGACAGCCTTTTACACAGACAGCTAATATTAAGCTCCAGACTGAATTCAAAGCAAGCTGGCTGTCCCTGGAGATGAATATCTAGTTGCCCCTTGAGACAAATACATGAAATCATTTTCCCAGGTGTTGTTTGTTGCCGATTCAAGGTCAGAGCTTGAAGCCACTTTAGTCTACACGTACTCCCTACCACCCAAGGTCCAAATAATTAATTTATTGTTAAGTCTTGAACCCTAATGTCATTTTCTGTCTGGGAACCCTAACCATTTGAGCTACATGCGTGGTAGGCGTTACTCACTGGCTGGTCAATGTGACCTCCCTAGCCTAAGAGAAACTACAGGACTTACCTTGTGTTATGAGACCAGGTCAGGCCCTGGAAATGTAACTTATAATTGTTCAGAGTTTGGCTATGAAGAGGGGGAGTGGCAGTGTCGAGAGAAGGCAGCTGTGGAGAGACAAGTGTGAGAGATGGAGAAGCGAGTGTGAGTGAGTAGCATGTGTGAATACTGTAGAAGTATGAGTGTGAGAATGAGTGTGAGAGAGAGCTGAGTGAAAGCTGCTGCTACATGAAGATCTGCGCCTAGGAACTCTCTGAAGTGCTGTATGGTGAGGTAGCCATGAAAATGAGATGTATAACTTGTTTACATACACCTCATGCATTACATTCACAGCTATGGCTGTGTGGAGATTTGTAGCCGTATGGAAGCAAGGAAGATGAAGCTGTATAGAAAAGAGATGTAGAAGAGAAATGTATCTAGAGGAAAGATGTGTAGTCATGTGAAAAGAGATGTAACTGTGTGCAGAGATTGTCAAGAAAGAGAGATTATTTAAGCAGAAGTAAAAGAGAAGGAAAGTGTGTGCTTTTTCCTTTTTTCTTAGGTTATCAGCATCCCTCAGATAAGAATTTTTCCTAAGCTCTCACTACTCTGAGTTCTTTTTTTTTACTACCCTGGAGCAGATCTGGGAGCTGGCCTCTCAGTTTGTGTTGTAGGAAGGCTGTTAGTTTGTTCCTGGTTGCTCAGCCCCCAAATAATCACACAGAAACTGTCTTAGTTAAATCACTGCTTGGTCTATTAGCTCTAGCTTCTTATTGACTAACTCTTCCATCTTAATTTAACCCATTTCCATTATTTTATATTTTACTGTGAGACTCATGATCTACTGGCAAGGTTCCAGCTCATTTGTTCCTGTCTCCCACTCTGCCTTCTTTCCCCCAGCATTCAGTTTAGTTTTCCTCTATTCTACCCTGCACAGGCCCAAGACAGTCCTTTATTAACCAGTGGTAGTCACAGCATACAGAAGAGGCATCCCACATCAAGTCTGCATTACCTTTTGCACCATCTCTTATTTCAGACCTTAACCTCTGCATATCAGTTATTGAATAATGCTTTGGCTGACTGCTTTGGATAATGATGGTTGTGTGTCCCTTCTGGGTCAAACTCACCACCGCCTTGCCCATTGTCCTATTAAACTCTCTCACATCTAACACTTTAAATTGCTCCAAGCCAAATATTGCATCATGCCTTATCTCTCCCATGTTTCTCTCTTCAACATCACAGACTGCTTTAACCCCTCAGGAGCACATTTTGTGAGCACAATGGATTTCATAGACTGCAATAATACCTTAACCCTCAGTACTACCACCCAGCCCTTATGGTCAAACATTCACAATACTTTGATTCTCTGTGGCATTCAAGTCTACCACGGCCTATTGACTGGGTGGTCTGGAACTTGTGCCCTGGTGTTTCTTTTTCCAAAATTAGGAGTGGTACCTGGTAAAGAACCCTTGCCAATTCCCATTACAGAGTTTATCATGGCATGGCATGACAAATGAGTGGTTCAGGTCATACCCTTTCTGACAATCCTGGTTATAACTGCTGGCATCATCAGTGGAGCAGTGGGACTGAATAACTCCCCAATTCTTTACCATCAGTTTTCATCTAAGTTCATCCAGGATCTTCAACAGGTGGCTCAGACCGTTCTTACCCTCCAGGGCCAAATAGACTCATTGGTTGCTGTAGTGCTACAAAATCAGCAAGGATTAGATTCACTAACATCAGAGAGAGGTGGTCTTTGTCTCTTCCTCAGGGAGGAATGTTGCTTCTATGGTAACCAGTCATGTATAGTAAAAGACAAGATCCGACAACTCCAGATGACTCTCCAAAAACATAAGAAACAGCTTGATGTCTCTGGTCAGTGGATCATTGACAGTCCAATGTGGAGTAGGATACTGTCCTTCTTAACCCCACTTCTCCTATTTTTCTTAATTCTACTAGTCTCACCCTGCCTTATAAACTTGTTTACATTTATTCAACAACAGATCCAAAGGATTTCTTTTAACCAGACTTTAAATCATTTGCTATTACATGATTACCTGTCCCTGGCTCTTGATACAGAGACCTGTAATCACCCACCCCCATTATACCCTGACTGAAAAGATCAAGCTTGCCCTAAGGACTTCAATGCTTCCAATCAACAGGAAGTAGTCTAATGATAACATCAGACCTCTTTTCCTTCTCCTGATAACCCCCTGATTGTTTATCAATAGTAAACAAAAATGGGGGTAATAGAAGCTGCTGGAGGCAAGATCAGCTAGGGCCCACCCCTAAACTTCCCTAAAGGCCATCTTAGCCCCTTGAGGTAGAAGAGTGGCCAGGCCCCACACTACAGAACAACAACAACAAAAATAGCCCAAGATCAAGCCATAAAACCCTCTAATCCCATGCTACCCTGGGCAGCTCTGCTCCCATGATACCCTGCTCAGTTCTTTGCTGCTTCTCAACTGAGCAAAGGCAGCCATCTTCTTGTATCTCTCGTGTAAGGTTTGTTGTGTGCTGTGACTTAGTGGCATTCCTTGGCTCCTGACTGTCAGGATACCTTTCTCTTCAGAGTTGTAACTTCTCTACTGGGGCAACCTTCCCTCTCAGAGCTGTAACACTTCCATTGGATAAACCTTTCCCCTCAGAAGCTCCAACATTTATAGGTAGCTATGAAAAGAGCTAGTCTGGTACCACCCACCCTCCTCTGCTTCTGGATAGACAAGTTCTGGCACACCTCAATGACAGCTTCCATTATTGCTGTCTTCCATTTGCTGAAATGTCCTCCCTAGAATTGGGTAGATAGAGGTGCCATGCTTTAGAATCTCCAAACTGTGAGCTAAATAGATTTTTCTTCCTCATAACTAGGCTGTGTCATGTATTTTGTTACAGTGATGAAAAACTAATATATGCAGTGTCTGCTTTGCAAAGGCCCATATTTCTTGAGATCAAGGGTGATGTCATCTTTACAATATTTACCCAACTTCTGCCATGAAAAAAGCATTTAACACATAAAATAAATGTTCAATACACAGTTATTAAATAAATAAGTGATTGCAGATCATGTTTCTAGACATTTGTTCTTCCAACCCACAAATTCTCACATACACACGCGTATATGTATACTAAGGTTGGCTTATAGATGCCCATACCACAAGTTTATAAATGTTTTGGGAAGACCCATTGGTTAAAAGCCATATTAAATTTTTATTTATTTAATTGACTATGATTTATCAAATTGAATCAAATCACAAGATTCAAGGTGCAAACAGTGGGTTATTTCCTCATTTCTAAGGAAAGGGAGATCCTGGGTTATGAAACCCAGAAGGAGGTGGCCTTCGCTGGGTTCCAGTGAGAGATGCTCTTTAGAGTCTTTAGGTTTGCTTAATTACATGGTGGATTGTTCTTAATTACATGGTGGATAGTTCTTAATTACATGGTGGATAGTTCTTAATTCTTCTTTGAATGGCTTCTATATGTTTCCCGGTCTCCAAATGAGTAACTGTCAGGACCTGTTTCCCTGGAAAATACAGACACAAGAAGGAACATTGAGTGACAGAAAGATGATCATGCTCAGAGGGATTAGGCATTGTGTGACTCTACCTGCTTCTGTACAGGTAAGAGAAACAGAAAGACCCACTTTAAATGACACTCACTGATGGCTGTCACCAGTCCTGAATGCAGACTTGGACAGAAGGACAAGAGCAGAAATGATGAGATATAGTATCCCACCTCCAAGCAGTCCTGTGATCTGGAAGCAGAATAAACAGAGAGGACATGAAAACAAATTTGATTTTGAACCTGTCTCTATTGCTTTGGGAAGTCCTCTATTATCTCTCAGTCCCATTAGGGAAAATGTCGGTCTGAGTCTTTAAGAGGATCCAGTGTGGGTGGAAAAGAAGTTATCGTTTTACCTCTGGATATCAGTGGTCTTCTAAGGAAGAGGAGCTATTGCGCAGACAAATACTTTGGTAGTTTGCTCGGGTAGAGAGGAATCAATGTGACAGAGAAAGTGCTCTGTGTAGAGAGTGAATAGTGTTTGTGCTGTGTACAAGAACACAGAGAAAGGCTGGAGAGATGACTCAGAGGTTAAGAGCACTGGCTGCTCTTTCAGAGATCCTGAGTTCAATTCCTATCAACTACGTGGTGGCTTTCAGCCATCTGTAATGAGATCTGGTGCCCTCTTCTGGCATGCAGGCAGACATGCAGGCAGAACACTGGAAACATAATAAATATCTTTTAAAGAAAGAACACAGATTGACATCTCAAGGAAGCAGGGGGAGGGAGGAGGGCTAGTGGGGGAGTGGGAAGGGACTGGGAGAAGGGGAGGAAGTGTAAATTTTTTTGAATGAAAAATAAAAGAATAAAAAAAAGAACACAGAGAAAGGTGAGATAGAGGAGAAAGGAGGCATGAGCATCTTGGGGGAAGAAAAGGGGGTGGAAAAAGCCTTCTAGGGGAGGGGAGATTTTGGACTACTGGTAAGGTGCATATCTTCAGTAACGAATAGTTTTCTGGTCCTGATGTAAACCTCTACTGTTGTTCTGAGCCTCCAGATGAAGCCAGGTTCTGAGACAATCTACTTACCTGGGACAGTGACATTTTGAGGTGGATAGGATGAGGAAGTGAGGCTTCCCTCTGGCTGGTGAAAAAGATCCAACGAAGTTGAAGAATACAAGAATAAAAAAATAAAAATGTAGATTCTAAAAATAAAAATGTAGAAATAAAAATATATAAAGTTATAAGTCTAGGAAAATGAAAACAGACTATCAGCAGCTTTCTCAGCAGATCAAGGATCAGTCATTCACAGTGAGCTATTTTCTTGGATGCTTGGGAAGCCTTCCTCAGCTTAGGTCATTTTATTTTACAACTGGCTGTTTTATTTACGAGGCCAGAACTTCTCCCTGCAAACTGAGAGTAGTGTCCTGGCCATCCCTGATAAATGACAGATGTGAACTGAGTTAACCTTTAGGAGACAGAGATGTGACCTCTGGGTTAGACACTGTCTCCTTTATGGAAAACTGGCACCACCAAAGGGGAGGCGTGGGACTCCAGTATACACCTAGAGGTACCAGGAGACAGTGGACAAATACAATGGTTTAATTAATGAGCTCTGATAATGGAGGTTGTAAAGTATGGCAGTCAGTATCTGAGTTTTACCTTGAGATAGTGTGAAAGGCTTTCTGCTATCTCCTAAGTTCTCAGCCTAAGAACCAATTAATTCTAGTTTACTAACCTTCTGATATTACTAGCAGTCCCTTTTCTGACTATTGCTAAAGACATCTGTTTTCTTGCAATTAGTGATTTTCACTGTAATCTACTCTAAAACATATTTCATGATAGCTGCCTAGTTACCCATTGATGTTAGAACTCGCTCCCCTCCTTAGGTCTTCATTGACTGACCCACGTTTCAGGGTAAGATCATAAAAATTCCTTTGTTCAGACCTAATGCTTGGTGCCCTAACTATAAAAGATGGGTTCAGAAACTAGCTGTTGGCCACAGCCTAACAAACACCATCTCTGGGTGTGGTCTCAGCTAGCTGATAAGCTTCTGTGCCCCACGGTGCTTTTTTATTTTTTAATTTTTAAGTTTGCTTCTGGTTTTCCTAAGATCTGGTTTCTGGAATAAAGTTTGCTTCTGGTTTATTAGACTTGGTGGTGTTCTCATCTTTGCGCGACCCCCTCTGGACCCAACAAAATGATTCCTAAGTTGAGCTAACTCAGCAGAGGAGGGAACCAGGAGCATGTAAGCCTGACACTAGGCAGGTCTGAAGCCAATGGAAGTACTCTTTGAAGCCACAGGAACCACTGAAGATACGTCAGATCCCTCAGAGACAAATGGCATGACCAGACATCAACAATGCCTTGCTAGATGGGGAACTAGAAGAAAATTAAGAGAGAGCAGATTTCAAGAGGATTAATGAAAGATTTCCAAGCTGTTCACGAGGCATGTTCAAGCACTGGACTTCCATTGCTAGACTGGGAACGCAGCTGAGCTGGAACTCAGTAAGCACTAAAGATCTGAAGGCATCTTGTTACTAACTCAAGGTAAAGATGAACTAATGGTGGAGGTTAACAAAGCTCTCAAGTAAACTAATAGTAATTGATGCTGTTCAGTTATTCCCTTCTAGCCCAAAGTTAACAAAACTGGAAGGTAAACCGATTGCAATGAGTAATAATTGTTCTGTCTTAAACACAATTCTGTGTTCTAGGAAACTTTTAGCTGACTACAAGTTAAAAACAAAACAGTAATATCATTTCTTCTTTGGTCGGCCTGAAAAGCTGGAGTGTCACTTATGTGTCCAAGGCACATGCCTGGAGGAGTGAAGATATTACAAAGAGAGGCACTCTATTTAATTATAAATCTCATGTAAAACTGAAAGATGAGCTTGGGGGTGGTGGCAGCAGCTCTTGGATCTCTTTATTTGTTCTTCTCAGTGTAGCCATGTTGAACAAATCTTTCTCTACATTTCACAGTTTTCCCTTTGATTGCCATCTTGAAGACAGTAGTTCAGCTTAACTTGTTAGGTATAACTGGGTCCAGGCTCATACCTTAAAACTCTAATGATGTCACCTGAGAGGCAGTCAAATCTGCATATCAATGTGTAAAATATAAAGACCAAAGGCTCAGGCAACTGCTTCTGTTTTCCAGGTGTGTCTGTTATGTACTTTATTAGGCATGTAATGTCTTTCTTCTTTTCCATACCCTTTGTCTCAGCAGCTACCGAGATCGTCAGCTTGCCTTCCTGCCTTGGTTTCCTTTCTTTCTAATGTCAGTACATTTCTCTCAATTCTTCAAAGCTCTCATGTGAACCTGTTTTAAAATCATGTTGTGTGTGTGTGTGGAGAGGATTGGTGTGTGTGGTGTGTGAGTATATTTCTGTGTGGCAGGGTAGACTTTAGGAAAGGTGTGGGGAACGGTGACCATGTCACTCCAGAGGGATGGGAATGAGGGAGAGGCTGTGTGGTTTTGGCTGTGCAGATGGAAGGATTGCAATTATAGCGGACACAAAGAGTTCAATGACAGGCACAACTTCTAGAGCAAGACCCACCTCCCCTTGAGCCATCAGTGTCTCTCCTTTCCTATACCCTAGACCATAATGTAGCTCTGTGGACACAGAGAGATATCCACTCTTCAAAGAAATCATTGTCTCCCATGGGAATCTTACCTCTGCACAGTACCTGAATTTTCATTCAAGTTTTGAAATCAGATGTATGCATTTACTCTTCCTAAGACCAGCAAACTGGGCTGAATCCCTCCCAAGGATAGCCATCCCATCAAGACTTCCCCTTATAAATCAAAAGACTTACAGAAGGCCTCCTGAAGTTGGCACCCACTGATCTGCTTGGTTCTTTTACGTCCTTAAAAGTTTAGAATAAAGGAAGTTTTTTTTAAAAAAGAAGTTGCGCCGAGTAGAAATCAGCCCCTCAATTGTAGAATACAGAACTAAAAGAGGTAGAAAATGCTGATGCTACTCAGCCAAGGGAAGCCTTTATATAGTGTCCCAAAGGCAAACAGAACAACTTGCAGAGTTGCATGTGGAGAATTGCCTTCATTGGCTAATCTCAAGTTTCTTTTGGCCCTGACATTTAGTTGTGTTTTTCTCTAACAGAAGCGTTTAAAGGAAATGACTGCAGTTCAGTTTCACCTTCCCTATTTAGATCAGATCTGCTTGCCTCATTGCTTTTGCTTACTTGTGAAGTTTTCCGCCTCCCCTGAGTTAGCTCAGTGGGTAAAAATACTCCCAGCTAGGCCTGCCAGTTTGAATTTGGTCCCTGGGATCTGCATAACTGAAGAAGATAACAGACTCTCAAAAATGGTCTTTTGACATTCACACAAGCACCATGGCAAACGCTTCCCTGTTGTGGGAATTCCTTTCTGCCAATAGTTTTGGGTACCAGCCTTAGGGTGTAGCTTCTGTGTGTGGACATGATCTCACATAAGGGAGAGGACAGGTCTCTCTAGTTCTCTTGTGGAGTGGTTGGAGATCTGATCGCAGCTTCCAGCATCCCCAGGACATAGGACCAAGGTGGCTCTCTACCTCATTGTTATTCATGAGTGATCCCCAACAAATATTTGATATCCCTTTATTTAGCTCTTGTGGACTAATTTACCACCACTTACACATCCCTATGCATACAAAGTAAATAAATAAAGTGTATGTGTGCACACATAGAGAGAAAATACGTGAATAAATATTATTTTTGGGAAGCTTATTTATTTATTCAATTAATTGATTAATTTATTGTGTGTACAAGCCTTTGCCAGACTGTATGTCTCTGCACCATGTGTATGCGGTATTCTTGCAGGCTAGAAGAAGGCATTGGGTGCTCCTGGGACTGGAGTTACAGACTTGTGAGTTGCCTTATGGTTGCTGGGAATCAAACCCAAGTCCCCCGGAAGAGCAGTAAGTGCTCTTAACCACTAAGCCATCTCTCCAGTCCCAGTTTCTACTTTTGAAGCAAAATTTAGAAACTTTAACTCAGAAGGATAAATCCACAACATTGACAGAAATAAAAGCTTTAGAACTCTTGTACTTTTATTATAAGAATAATATTGAATATTAATGGAACGGAATGGAATAAATAGTCCATTTCAATAATATTGAATAGTGTTAGTTATTACAGCAATTCTGATGAACAAGCATATATATAATAATAAAATAACCATTTAGTCAAGGCCACTAGATATAAGACCAGGGTTCCAAATGGCAAGATCGTCCAAATGGCAGGTTAAGTAGGCTAAAGCCTGCAATATAAATGACAGGAACCAAATATATATATATCAGTATATATTTTTATCCAAACATCTCAGTCTTGATATACATCTGTGGTAAAGACAAAATTCTCCACTTAAGTACAGGAAGATGGAATGGTATCAATTAAGTCACATATTTAAGTTAAAATGTCAGAAGATGACAGGCAGCAATTCATGGGTTCAGACAGTCTTGTATTTTTCCCAGGGCTCCAACAGACAAACACTGTAAAGTGCACACATAAGTTCTTAAATAGCCATCATATGCATTCACTAGACATTTTCAGAGTCAAGTGACTGAATAATTGCCTTTCCCAGTGTCCTCATGACTTTCCGTTTCCTGTAGCATAATTAGATGTTATAATACCAAAATGTATAGCTGTGTTTTACAAGAAAATGAATTATGTATCAGCAATTATACCAATAGAAAAATGAGTCCATTTCAATGATGACAAGATACATGTTTATGTTATATGAATCAAGGACAAGAAATCATGCAAAATATACATTATTCCAGGGCCTTTTTCTTGTCTTCCCACTTCATCCTGCATCATTTGCTTTTTACCTTTAGTCAGTGAAACAGAGAAATGAGTATTTGAACTCTATTATTGATTCCTGAGAGTATGTACAGGTTAATATTTTAAGTTTGCCTGACCATAGGTCAGTTTAGTGCTCACATCTAGGTGGTTCAGGATGCACAGGGCATGTGCTGGCACTTTGTTAGCTATCTTTTTCTTCTTTTATTCCATCTAGGCCTCCAAACCCATGGGATGACTCTACCTAGATTTATGCTCTATTCTCTGGAAACACTCTTGCAGATTCTCCTGGAGGAATACCTAACCATCTCCTAGCTAATTCTAAATCCTGTCAAACTAAAACAAAGATTAACCATCCCAGATGAAGTCCTAGTTACTGTTCTATTGCTGTGAAGAGACACCATGATCAAGATAAATCTTATAAAAGCAATAATTTACCTGGGGGCTTGTACAGTTTTGGAGCGTAAGTCCACACGATCATCATTGTGGGAAGCAGACAGGCTTCCTGTACTGTATCTGTAGCTGAGAGCTTTACATCCTGATCAGGAGGGCAGCAGGCAGTAGAGAGAGAGGGAGGGAGAGAGGGGGAGCGAGGGAAAGAGAGAGAGGAGAGAGAAAGAGACAGAGACAGAGAAAGAGACTGAACTTGGTGTGGGTTTTCAAAACCTGAAAGTTTAGCCCCAGTGACACACTTCCTCCAACAAGGCCACACCTACTCCAGCAAGACCAGTAATTTTAGTCAGTCTCAATCAGTTTTACTGCTGGGGACCTAGCATTCAAACATATGAGCCTAAAGGTGGTGTAGAAGGTCCTTCTGTTTGTGTGTTGCTTCATTGGTTAATTGATAAAGAAACTACTTGGCCTGATAGGGCAGAACTTAGGTAGGCAGAGAAAACAGAACTGAATTATGGGAGGAAGGAAGCAGAGTCAGAGAGAGCCGCTATGGAGCTGCCAGGTCAGACATGCTGAATCTTTCCTGGTAAGCCACGACCTCGTGGTAACATAAAGATTATTAGAAATGGGTTAAATCAAGATGTGAGAGTTAGCCAATAAGAGGCTAGAGATAATGGGCCAAGCAGTAATTCAATTAATACACTTTCTGTGTGATTATTTCGGGTGTAAGCTAGCTGGGCGGCTGGGACAGAACAAGGGCCCTCTCTCAACAGGTTGGGTACCAGATGAAGGTGTAAGTCACAAAACAATCCCATACCAGTTTGGAATTATGATTAATAAAAGGGTTATTTATTTAAAGGAAAAACTTACAGATCACCGTCCTAGACAACAGCTCTCTGCACAACCAGGAAAGGAGTCTAGTATCCAGAAGCGGAGTCCAAAGCAAGAGAGAGAGCACATGGCTACTGCTTTTTTTTAAAGCAAAAGAGACCATACCCAAGTGGGCTAGTATCTTAAAGGCTATTAGCTGAAGGAGTGGAAGGAGCTCCTGCAGCATATAGGGACCATTTTCATTCAAACCGCCATATATAGTCATTGATGATCTTTGATAACAATATTTAAATTCTTGCCTATAGATGCAGAAGTTAAGATGCGGTCATTTCATTTGGGAATTATTTTTCACAATTTTATGACAAAAACATAGCAGCCTTAGGATTCTGGGAGATTTCTTATTTGAAGTCACTGTACATTCATGATATATTCAGTATGGGTGAGAACCGTTATGTTGGCTCAAGTTACTTGCCAAGATGGAGCCACTTAAGTCACTGATGTGAATGACCTGTGTATAAGCCAGCTCCCTCTGGAAAATGGAAATGGCATGTTCTGTGTGTCTCAGGAATCTGATTCTTAAGTCAGTGAGAGTAGCTTGACCATAGCATCCTGTTGTTTGCCCACAGCACCCTGTTATCTTAACTCTCACAATACAATTACCCTTTTTCAAAGCTAAAGAGTAGTGCAAAACCACACTCTTCTCATTTTCATTATTAAAATAAGCAAACACGAAGTATAGTAAGTCTTTTTCTGTCCCATCTGCCAGCTTCCAATAACCACACAGAGACTTTTTATGAGTCTCTTTTTATGAAATCTTAACCTTAGCTTAGGATTGTCCTATTAGCTCTTATAATTTAAATTAACTCACATCTTTTAATCTACATTCTTTTGTGTGGCTCAGTTACCTTTACTCTGTTTTGCTCATGCAGCTTTCTCTGCATCTCTTAGCATCTCCACCCTTCTTCTCAGCATCTTCTTTGCCTGGAAATCCTGTATAGATATTGATCATTCAATTTTTTATTAAACCAATCAGAGTGACACATCTTCACAGTGTACAAAAAGATTATTCCACAATGTTTCCCCCTTTTTTGTCTAAATAAAAAGGAAAGGTTTCAACTCTAACAATGTAAAGCTATATACAAGAAATGTATTCACAATGTCTAGTCTATTAATATTTGGTAAATTTAGAGAAAATATTCCATTATCTATCTTATCCAAAGTTTTGTATCTAAACCATTTTTGTCATAACTTATATTACCATCCTAAAAATATCTTTTTAGATCTTAAAATATCTTTTTAGGTAACTTAAGCCTTTGTTTTTTAAGCTTATAAACTTTACAACTCTTATGTAAGTTTCTTTTCTGAATTTGGTTATAAGGAAAACTGTAAAACTGTTATTATTTAGTCTTCAGTCCCCATCAGCGACCCAAGAAGAATAAAACATTACTTGAATAAACAGGAAATGCAGAGCAAGCAACTTCCAAAACTAAGAAATGACAAAGGCATCTATATATGGCTGCCTACACAGTCATCCCAAGTTCCTCTACAATGTGGGGGGCAGCTGTCTTCAGCCTACAGGCCTAAAATATCTGTGACATTTGTGAAGCAGGAATTTTGAAGAACTGTCCTTGTCTTGGCAAAGTTGGACAGTTGTTTTCTTTTGTGTCCTATTTGTCCAGTTTGAACAACATTCTTTCAGCAGTTGAGGCAAAGGCAGTTTCTTGCCCAAATGGCTATATTTTGCCAGAAAGAAATCAAACTTCATATGAAGGTTCTTTCAAAGCAAGATGCCCATCATCTTGTTTTGAAGTAGATTGGTGTTGTCAGGGACAGATGTTTCTCATTGTCATGAAAAGTCTTATGTTATTAAAATATTTTAAATGCCATGTTCTGTAGATCTTTGAAGTGTATTAAGATCACCTATCTATCCAAAATATATTTTTGTATGATCTTGAAAACATACCTAACATAAGTTTGATTGTTATAGATGACTAAGTATTAACCTGTATTTCTTTACTATCTTAAATAGCTTGCAAGAACTAAAACTTTACATTACATTTTAAAATGAGCTGCATTGGTACAATACCTTAAACAAGAATAGAAACATATATACAGTATAACAAAATAACCTTAAATTTGTACCAATATATAAAAATTCATGCCATTGTAAAATATTTAAGACTAGTAGTTGCTTTTTTAGCTTCAAAGTAGATTTAATCATCTACCCTTTTATTCTATCATTTCTATATCCTCCTTTTTCTTTTCAGATGAGATTACTAAATCTAATCTCCTTTGTTCAGCTTTTTTCCTGACCATTAGCAATAAAAAATTGTAACCAATACCTCCCTAACTGATTACAAATATTCATAACTCACTGAATGACCAAAAACCATTCACTCCAGCTCTTGGTGGGTGTTGTGTTCTTTATATTGCTACCTGTTGTCTGGGGGCAATGACATCTTTTGGGGGTCCTGAAAAAGTTAATGGTTAAGTCCTAGGAGAGCTAGCTGTTGTTTAGTCTCAGTGTGATAGAATAATGCAAGGCTTATCTGAAGTCCTGGCTGGAATAGTCTATAAGACTGAACCATCTCAGCAAGCAGGCTTGGAGCTGTTCTGAATGTAGAACTCTGAGCAAACTGCAACAGAGGCACTTTGAGAGGTTGGGTTGCCTGGGCCACTTGTTGTCTCTGTTGTCTGGTCCTCTAGTTCTGAAAACACATAAACTTTTAAAGATTACATACATATCTGCGTTAACACAGTATGGAATATGTGGTGTGCACAAGTTCATTAAAGATGATTTTTTTTGTTTTATGTTTGAGCAGGCAAAAGACATCCATCAACTTTATAGGTCCATTGGGACTGTATAACCAAACTGTAATATAATCTCTATCCATGCCATATGAAAGAATGACATGTAATAAGAAGTCTTGAGGACTCTGTAGCCAACAAAATTTATCATCTCATCTCATCTCTGAGCTGTTCCCATGCAGTGGGATCAGCTTACATGACACCTGTCCTGTTGTCTTCCTTGACTTCCTCCACCATGGCTGTATCCACGATACCCAAGAGGTCTCCATTGATCAAATCTGATCTCTATTAACCTGGAAGGAATCTATAGCCTTTCTTTTCCTGTGGATACAAAAGAATAACCTCTTCCTCAGTGTAATACATTTTTTGACTTAATTTTAAAGCTAAGGCATTATTAACTTTATATTATATTATTAAAGTTTATTTTATTATACAAAGTAAATTTATATTATATTATTAAAGTGTATAGACTGGTTTAATTCAACAGTCCCTCCCACAATTCAATGTCTTTAAGCAGTTTTTGTCTGTTCATTAGCATTCAAAAAATTCAAAATTAACAAAGCACCATATAAGGTCCAAACTCCCTGTGTTATAATATTTCCCATTTTATGTGGCTTATTTTTTATTATTTTACTTTCTCTTTAAAGACTTGATTATTTTAAACTACTTTTATGACTGTCTATATCCTTTTTCTTTTTTCTTTTCTTAAGCCAACACACATTGTTAAACACACTGTAACATTTTTAGGGTTTTTTTCCCCCATCTGAACCTGCTTTACTGTGTATCTGTAAGCTTTTCTCTCTGCTTGAGCAACAATTTAAACTGCCACACAGTTTGCTCATGGTACTGGTGGCTTAAACCCACAGACAGTGATTGGGAGATGCTTATCTATATGGCAACCCGCATGAGAGACTGTGGGACTGGAAGCTGTGTTTGGCTTCATTTTTGTGTGTTTGCAACCATTTTAAAAGCTTTCTCAGGTGTCCCCATGTTGGATGCTATTTGTAGTCAGATTTTTCTTTGGGCTGCCAGCTCACAAAAAATGACACAGAGGCTTTATTGCCTTATCTCTGTATTGCCCATCCTGCTTGCTTTGCATCTCCTGGCATGTCTGCCTTTTTCCTCCCAGTACCCTCTCTGTCCCCCTAATTTTGCCTAGCTATACAGGTTTTTATTAAACCAATCAGAGTGACACATCTTCACAGTGTACAAAAAGATTATTTCACAACAATGAAGTGTTGTTTACAGTTATCTTAAGAAAATACAAGAACAGTGGGGGGGATACACATGATGTTATATCACGCCATCTTTGTCCATGTGAAAAGAGCCAAGAATATTCCTCTAAGGCATTTGCTTTCACCATGAGATAATGTGAACACGCTAGGGCTTTCCCTTCATGTTTTTGCTTTCAAGTGCATATCATAGTTTATGCTATTCTTTCTAGAAGGTCACCTTTTGAGCAAAACATTCTGTGCTCTCCACCATCTATAGTTCACAGTAAGTTCACAGCTTTCTTTCATTGGCTTTCTCAAGCCACCACAACTGCATGTCAACTCCTTGAAGTAGCTTTCTTAATACAAATCTACCAATGATGGTTTATCTTATTTAAATTTTTAAATAAAATGTAAGAAAATAAAATAGAGCAAGATGAAACAAAAACTAGAACATTGGAATTGGACAAAACAAATAGAAGGAAAAGAGCACAAGAGAAGGGACAAGAAACAGAGACCCACCCATTCGCACGCTTAGGAATCCCATAAAAACACTAAACTGGAAGCCGTATTATATACTCAGAGACCTGGTGTGGACCCGTACAGGCTCTGTGTGTGCTGCCTTGGTCTCTGAGAGTTCATGTGAGCTTTGCTCATGTTGATTTAGTGGGGCTTGTTGTCTTCATGTCCCCAACCCCTCTGACTCTTACCCACTTTCTGCTTCCTTTTCCACAGGGTTCCCTGAACTCTGAGGGGAGGAACTTGATGGAGACGTCCCATTTAGGGCTGAGTGTTCCAAGGTCTCTCATACTCTGCTTAGTGACTGGCTTTGGGTTTCTATATTTGTTCCCATTTGCAGCATGAAGAAGCTTCTGATGATGGCTCACCAATTGCTGATCATATTTGTCTTTCTGGAGCTGAGATAGCTCACTCAAGATAATTTTTTTCTAGTTACCAATTTACCTTCAAATTTCATTATTTCCTTTTAAAAAATGACCGAGTAATACTCCAATGTGTAAATATACCACATTTTCTTTTCCATTCTTCTGTTGAGGAACATCTAGGTTGTTTCTATTATGAATAGAGCAACAATAAACATGGGTTAGCAAGTGTCTCTGTGGTGGGATGAAGTGTCCTTTGGGAATATGCCCAAGAGTGATATAACTCAATGCTGCACAATAAAAGAACTTCTGGAGGCATTACAATCCCTGACTTCAAACTCTACTACAGAGCTACAGTACTGAAAACAGCCTGGTATTTGGCATAAGAACAGGAAGACCAATGGAACCGAATAGAAGACCCAGATATCAATCCACACATCTTTGAACACCTGACTTTTGACAAAGTAACAAAAAATATCAGATGGAAAAAAGAAAGCATATTTAACAAATGGTGCTGGCATAACTGGATATCAACATGTAGAAGAATGAAAATAGGACCCATATCTATCACCATGCACAAAATGCAGGTCCAAATGGATCAAAGAGCTCAACATAAAGCTAGCTACACTGAACCTTATAGAAGAGAAACTGGGAAGTACATTTGAACACATTGGCACAGGGGACCACTTCTTAAATATAACCCCAGCAGCATAGACACTGAGAGAAACAAATAATAAATGGAACCTCCTGAAACTGAAAAGCTTCTGTAAAGCAAAGGACATGGTCAACAAGACAAAACGACAGCCTACAGAATGGGAAAAGATCTTCACTAACCCCACATCAGACAGAGGGTTAGTTTGATCTCCAAAATATTCAAAGAACTCAAGAAATTGGTCATCAAAAGAACAAATAATCCAATAAAAAAAAATGGAGTACAGACCTAACCAGAGAATTCTCAACAGAGGAATCTAAAATGGCTGAAAGATACTTAAGGAAATGTTCAACATCCCTAGTCATCAGAGAAATGCAAATCAGAACAACTCTGAGATTCCATCTTACACCTGTAAGAATGGCCAAGATCAAAATCACTGATGACAACTTATGCTGGAGAGGTTGTGGGGTAAAGGGAACACTTCTGCTTTGTTGGTGGGAATGTAAGCTGGTACAGCCCCTTTGGATGTCAGTGCGGTGATTTCTCAGAAAATTAGGAAAGGGGGAGGTAAAGCAAGCAAGCAATGTAACAGAAGCCAAGAACAAGCAGTTAGCTGACCCTGAGTTTCTGAAACAGGTTTTCCCATGGGACTTTTCACAGAGTAGGTAGAAAGCAGAGGAAGGTCAGTTTCTGTTAAACCAAAAATGGCTCCAGCTGTAACAAAATGGGGGAAACACTGAACCTCTCTTCTGCCCATTCGGCCATGCAATTTAAAGTGTAGGACCCCACTGTTAATCCAATCAGAGTGACAATTAAAGGCCCAGCCAATGCTGATAGCAGAGTAGTTAGCCAGGGGACCCAAGAGAACAGAGACTGGTACCTATTATCTCTCCCTCCCCTCTTTCTCTTAGGTTTTCTCCAACCATGGCAAGATTTTTTTCTAATTACACCTGATCAATTAGCATAGAAACAATGGGTTTCTCCCCAAACCATACATAGTTCCCCTGTTTCATGAGAAGTTAATCTGAGCCTCTCTGGTTTTGTAGGACCACTTTCACTAGGGAGTCTAACTGCTGTTGTTCTGATTCAAAAATGGAAACTTTTAATACCTCTAGGTCCTGATCAGCCTTAGTTGATCACTTAGTTCCTTAAGTTCTCATCTCCTGATAAAGGCTGATGTGTCTATGGATGTTGAGCCAGCTGTATCTGCTCCAACTGGGAGTGAGATGAGGACAGGCAAGGCTCTTTTTTCTTTGTAGTGCAGGGTCCATATTAAAATATGTTCTCTCTTCTTCCCCATTATATTGGTATACCTGGGGCAGAATGTGTACTAAGATGCATAAAAGGGGTTTCTTAGTTAGAGAACGTACATCAGAAGAGGCACATGTAATCAAATCATTAGTATATGTCCACCGAGTAGTCTTGGGGACTCAGTAATATTGCTGTTGTCCAGGTGAATTAACCCAAAAGGCAGAACACAAATGATATTAGAATAAGGGGAAGTGCCCAGGTTAAAGGTTTTGGATACTAGATGATTTCTAGCCCTGTGGTAAGCCCTCTAATGTTAATTTGGGCGCCCCCAGTCACAGTGAGTTGTGGCAGTCACTCAGCTGACAGTCTGGTTAATTTTTATCCCCGTGTAATACAGGGGCCAAGGGTCTGAGCATAACCAGCACTCTCAGCAGATTTCAGGCTGGAAATGATTAACTAAGCTGTGGATCATGTCGAGAGTGGGAAATAGGAATGGGGATTCCTCAACTTCCTGGACAGCAGGAGGTGGGACTCTGGCCCTGGGTATGTTAAGTACTTTGAAGAGGAGATTTGATCAGGGCCTGGGCAGGGGTAGGTGGTCTTCATGAGGACCCAAAGGTTAGTGGGTGGGGGGGTTTCCTAGCCTAAACTAAATTATAAAGCCACAAGAGCTACAGACCTTGAGTTATAGAGCGCTGACTAAAAAAGACCCACTTCATACATCACAGGCTCCCTCTCTTGTCTATCAGCTAAGGCAAACGGAGCCTGTCTCAGAGGAGGATTGCTGCCATCCTTCAGATCCCAACTTCAAAGACTGAGACAGGTTTAAGAGCTCCTGGGTGTGGCTAGAATAGGTTCTTAGGTATTGCCTCTGGATACCAGAGTCTACAGAAAGAGCAAGGCCTCTATACATCAGCACAAGGAGGGGCACTGATCCCCAAGCTAGACTGAGACTAAACAACAGGCATTTGAGGCTTTGAAAGCAGCTCTGACTTTGGCTCTAGCCTGGAGCTTCCAGGTGAATTAAAACCTTTTCATCTGTTTGTCCCCGAGACAAAAGACATTACAAAAGGGGTTTTAACCCAAACTTTGAGGCCGTGAAAATGTCCTGTGATATAGATGTCCATCCAAACAATTGAACCTGGTAGACCCAGGATGAACCATCTGCCCAAGAGCTATGGTGACTACTGCTAGTCTGATTTAAAATAAAATAAAATAAAAGGTTAACTCTGGATCAGGACCTTGTTGTTGCTGCTGTTGCTGTTGTTGTTTCTGCTGAAGACAGGGTTTCTCTGTGTAGCCCTGGCTGTCCTAGAACTCACTTTGTAGAGCAGGATGGCTTCAAACTCACAGAGATCCACCTGCCTCTGCCTCCTGAGTGCTGGGATTAAAGACCTACATCACTACTTCCTGGCTCTAGGTCAGGGTCTTATACACTCATCACACCCCACACAGCTGAGGCTCTCCCCGAAGGAACGCCTGTGTAAACCAATACCAGGTCCTACTCCTGGATCATCCTTGAGTCTAGTTTGAGAAACCTACCCCATTAATCCTGCTACTCTATTGCCTGGTGAAAACCCAAAGGTCCAAATCCTTGATTGTCACAAGATGAAAGATAAAACCAGAAACTGGGATTAGTATGTAAAATAAGATTGTTTTAAAAATAAAATAAATAAATAAATAAAACAAGTGACAGTTCCAGCTCTGGATATGAAGTAAGGAGAATGTTCATACATTGATGGTGGGAGTGCAAACTTGTACACCCACTACCAAAATCAGTGTAGTGGTTCCTCGGCAAGATGGGAATTGATCTACCTTAAGATCCAGTTATACCACTTTTTTCATAATTTTTTAATTGATATTTATTGAGCTCTACATTTTTCACTGCTCCCCTGTAGATGAATTAGGTCGGCACAGTAAATAACCAAGCCAGCTCAAGAAGAACGGGTATTTTTAATGATTGAAAAGAGGGGAGACTCATGCTACAAGGGTGGGAGCTCCGAAGTCCTATCCATCCCGCGAACACCTCATGGAGAGAGAGAGCACCTGTGTTCTCTCCGTTTTTCTACATGGGGGTTCAGGTAGCCACACCCCAACTAGATGTGATTGATTGATAATTTCCCCCATCATCTCCCCCTTTTTTCTAAACAAGATTGATCCAAACCCAACACAGCTATATACAATAGGAACAGATACCAAATATAAAATTACAAACAATATTAAGGAAGGAACACATAACAAAAGTTTTACTAAACATTTTATTTTAAGGAGTCTAACTATTGCATTGAAATTAAGCTTGGCTAGATTGTGAGGAAGGTAACTACAATTATCTAATCTTTAACTCCATCAAAGATCTGAGAAGGGAAATAATATTATTTGAGTGGACAGGAAGTGTAATTAAGAAACTACCAAAATGTGCAACAAGTGACAGAGACAACTGACTACCTGGGCAATCACCCAAAGTTTCATTTGCAGTGTTGAAGCAATCAACTTTGGCTAAGGCCTAAAGTAACTGACATACCATTTTTAAAGGCAAGAAACTTTTTAAAACTATCTTACTCTGTCTTGGCAGGATATGACAGTTCTGTTTTATCCATTTACAGATACTCTGTATCTCTGTCAGTGGTTGAGGTATGGGCATTTCTTTACCCAAAGGCCAGTTCTGCCAAGAAGAAAGGCTCCAGGTGGAGTGTCTCTGGTGCTCAACATTCTCTCGGGAATAGATTGGTGTTGCCAGGAGCGATTGTGTCTCATTGCCACGAAACTACGAAACTCTAAATTAGATTAAAGGCTATTTTTTACAGCTCCTTGAAGAGGTTGAAGATTATCTGTCTATACTGAATATAATCTCTATGTATCTAAAAAACCTGATTAGTCTAATTATAAATATAACAAATATAGATGACTATTGATCTATAATTCTCAATACCTATCTAACTTAAAGACTAAGACAATAAACAATTGTGCAATAAATGAGGACAATGACCTTTAAATATAAACAATGTATAAGTATCTTAATTGGAGGTAGTAATGTACATTGCGGTATGGTAAATATATATATAAATACATAAACAATGTTTTAAACAGAGGTAGAAGCATACATGCATACAATATTTAATATAATTTAACTTTGTATCAATATACAAAAATCTACACCAATATAATTGTCTAAAAACAATAACTCACAAATACCTATCTATTATCCCATCATCCAAGTATCCCTCTTTTTTTTTAAAGATCCCTGAGACTATAAAATTCCTCCCCCATTCCTCAACCATATACCAATTATAATCAACCCCTAAATGATGTCCCTAAGCCTGAGGGCAAACTTTGCTGGGAGAGGGGATGTCATCCTCTCCCTGCCTCTCCCCTCCCCTTCAACCCTCCCCCAAGGCCCCCATGCTCCCAATTTACTCAGGAGATCTTGTCTTTTTCTATTTCCCATGTAGACTAGATCTCTGTAAGTCTTTCTTAGTGTCCTCATTGTTGTCTAAGTTCTTTGGGATTGTGATTTGTAGGCTGGTTTTCTTTGCTTTATGTTTAAAAACCACTTATAGTGAGTACATGTGATAATTGTCTTTCTGTGTCTGGGTTACCTCACTCAGAATGATGTTTTCTAGCTCCATCCATTTTCCTGCAAAATTCAAGATGTTGTTATTTTTTTCTGCTGTATAGTACTCCATTGTGTAACTGTATCACATTTTTCTTATCCATTCAAAACAGTGGTGGTGCACACCTTTAAACCCAGCACTTGGGAGGCAGAGGCAGGCGGATCTCTGTGAGTTCGAGGCCAGCCTGGTCTACAAGAGCTAGTTCCAGGACAGGTTCCAAAGCTACAAAGAAACCCTGTCTCAAAAAACCAAAAAAAAAAAAAAGGCAATCTTACCGAAAGCAATTTACAAATTCAATGCAATGCCCATCAAAAACCCAGCAAAATTCTTCACAGACCTGGAAAGAAAAATTCCCAACTTCATATGGAAAAGCAAAAAATCCAGGATATCCAAAACAATCCTGTACAATAAAGGAACTTCTGGAGGTATCACAATCCCTGACTTCAAACTCTACTGCAGAGCTACAGTACTGAAAACAGCCTAGTATTGGCATAAAAACAGACAGGAGGACCAATGGAACCAAATCAAAGACCTGGATATCAATCCACACACCTACAAACACCTGACTTTTGACAAGAAGCAAAAAATATAAAATATAAAAAGAAAGCATATTTAACAAATGGTGCTGGCATAACTGGATATCAACATGTAGAAGAATGCAAATAGACCCATATCTATCACCTATGCACAAAACTCAAATCCAAATGGATCAAAGACCTCAAGATAAAACCAACCACACTGAACCTCATAGAAGAGAAAGTGGGAAGTACACTTGAATGCATTGTTACAGGAGACCACTTCCTAAATATAACCCGAGCAGCACAGACACCGAGAGAAACAATTAATAAATGGGTCTTCCTGAAACTGAGAATCTTCTGTAAAGCAAAGAACATGGTCAACAAGACAAAATGGCAGCCTACAGAATGGGAAAAGATCTTCACCAACCCCACATCAGACTGAGGGCTGATCTCCAAAATACACAAGGAACTCAATAAAGTGGTAATCAAAAGAACAAATAATCCAATAAAAAATGGGGTATTGATCTAAGTAGAGAACTCTCAACAGAGGAATCTAAAATGTCTGAAAGACACTTAAGGAAATGCTCAACATCCTTAGCCATCAGAGAAATGCAAATGAAAACAACTCTGAGATTCCATCTCACACCTGTAAGAATAGCCAAGATCAAAAATACCGATAACAACTTTTGTTGGAGAGGATAAGGGGAACACTCCTCCATTGCTGGTAGGAGTGCAAACTGGGATAGCCCCTTTTGATAACAGTATGGCAGTTTCTCAGAGAATTAGGAAACAACCTTCCTCAAGACCCAGCAATACCACTTTTGGGTATATACCCAAAGAATGCTTAATCATACCACAAGGACATGTGATCAACTATGTTTATAGGAGCATTATTTGTCATAGCCAGAACCTGGAAACAGAACCTAAATGCCCCTCAACCAAAAATGGATAAGGAAATTGTGGTACATTTACATAATGGAGTACTGCACAGCAGAAAAAAATAACAACATCTTGAAATTTGCAGGCAAATGGATCTAGAAAACATCATGTTGACTGTGTTAACCCAGTCCCAGAAAGCCAGATATCACATGTACTCACTCATAAGTGACTTTTAGAGATAAAGCAAAGAAAAACCTGCCTACAATTCACAATCCCAGAGAACCTAGACGACAATGAGGACACTAAGAGAGACATACATGGATCTAATTTACATGGGAAGTAGAAAAAGACAAGATTTCTTGAGTAAATTGGGAACATGGGAACCATGGGAGAGGGTAGAAGGGGAGAGAAAAGGAAGGTAGGGGAGCAGAGAAAAGTATATAGCTCAATAAAAGCAATTAAAAAAATCACAAAAAGGGACCTTTGCATCTGTGTACAGACTACGTAGTGACGTAGCAGCCATTGGACCCTGGGATGGCCGGGGTACAGCCTGAGTACTTCCTGCCAGATGACAGGGCAGGCCAGCATAATGCCTGAATCCTAACACTCGGTACTACTCAGCGGTAAAAAACAAGGACATCTTGAAGTTTGCATGCAAATGGATGGAAATAGAAAACGCTATCCTGAGTGAGGTAACCCAAACCCAGAAAGATGATTATGGTATGTACTCACTCATTAGTGGACCCTAGCTATAAAATAAAGGTCACCAAGCACTTAGCTCGCAAGCCCAGAGAAGCTGAATACCTAGG